>BHFT01032168.1:0-13153 GCA_004320025.1 Laticauda laticaudata
CTCGTCCGCTGTGTCCCTTTTACAAACGTTTTGCATCCGTTGGGCAGTGTGACAGGGCCTTAAGGAAAAATTCCTGCCAGCAATCTTTCAGTTCAACTTGGAATGGGTAAGAAAGAAGCTGTGGTTTGTTTAAATATAGAAACTGGCAGAGATTTTTGGATAATTATAGTAAACAAGATTGTCTAGAATGGGGAACTTTTGTCAACTGAAACTTTTGTATTTTGGGGGAGGTGATAAGAATAAAGTAAAAGAAAAGGTTACAAATATGTTAGACACAACTTTTGGATGAAAAGTGTCCCTGCTGTACAGAAGCCTTGTGGCCTTGTGACCTTTTCCTGGAAATATTTCCAAAAAGCAAAATTAATCTTATTCAAAATTGCATAGGCTTCCACTAATAAAAGAAATAATTGAATTCCACATTAACTTTCTTGCCTGTATAGCAGGGCCACCTGCTTCTGCCAATTGTGAGAAGAATCCATGTCCCAGCAGGGCTGTGATAGAATAAGAGATTTTTATTTTGTTACATTGTCAATGTTAGGGTGCCCTCTGTTGGTGTTTGTGCAGATTTGAATCCACTGACATAGAACTAAAGCCCATGTCACACTGCACCAACGGATGGAAGGAGGATGTAAAATGGAGAGAAACACTTGCCATCCGTTGGTTAACATGCTCGTTGTTAATCGCCGATGCATCCGTTCTGTACTCACTCATACGTTTTTCATACTCTCTATCCGTCCCAGCATACCGTGCGACTGAGATTTCCATCCCACTCAAAAAGTTTTGAGGCTGCACAAGAAACTTTTTTGAAGTGGATGAAGTATCCAACGCATCCGTTCTAACATCACTACGCAATACCGGGGAACATTCTGTTTATACGCTCCATCCATCATCCGTATAACGCCATATTCCGCTATAATCTGCAAGGCATCCGCTGTTGCATTCCTCGAACTGCAAATCGTCCAGCGGAAAACGGACCACAGGGAGGAAGCGAAACGTGATGCGGGAACGGACAACACAGCATTAGTAGCATGGACGCTAGAAAGGATGAAAGCGGATGCAGCTCGCATATAAAGCATTAAACACGGAAGAAACTTGTGAATACAGGACGTATCTCGGATATTAGGTGGATTTGTCTTTGCCACAGGAATGTACTAGAGGATGCAGAAGGACACTAAGCGAAAGCCATATTTCCTCTTAAAAGGGGGAAAATCAACCTGGATCTCAACTTTCAGTCCAGCAGTCATAGGGATGCCAAGCCTCTCACCCTTGGAGCTCATTGGTCTCTGCTGTGTCTTGCTCGCGCACAGCATTCCATGTGTCTTATCGTCCACCATGGATCGTTGCACCCACTCCTCTTTTGGTATGACGCGCCCAAGTTCATTCGTAAAACCAACAGATGCGACGAAGATTACCTACTCTACATGGCTTCTGTGCATATGTTCTAGCGTGAATAGAGAAAGTGAGCGTCTCCAGAAACGTCTGGAGTGCGAAGATGTGATCGCTGAGAACGAGCTGAGTACAGGCGACTGTGATAAACAAGACTGATGAATGGAGCTGAGGAATGAAGACACTTGTGTACTCAGAACTTCATGAGGATATGCCGCCAGCCATGTTTTTGACGAAGTTGTGGAGGACGGACTTGAGACCAAGTAGTTGATTCAATGCAGAAACAACCAACGTTTTGGCCTAGCCTGGGACCCTGGCTCAAGGTTGGCACTGACGATATCTAGGCCACCTGGCTCCAGGTGGACCACACTATAGGAGCATGCACGTAACGGCTGGAGGTGCCACACAACACCAATCAGACTTGTGGTCAGAGAAGTGGTGCATCGGCCATTCATCAAAGATACCTGGAGGAGCTCCTCCAGATGCCTCCTCCCTACCCAATGAAGAAGGCTGGGAGAAAGTTTCCGAGCAGTGGTATCAGAAGTGGAACTTCCCCCACACTGTTGGAGCCATAGATGGAAAGCACATGGCCGCAAAGCTCCAGCCAACTCAGGGTCCATTATCACAACTACAAGGGCCTTCTTCAGCCCTCATCATCTTCGCCGAATGGTCGATGCTTGATACAAGTTCATGTACATTGATGCTTCAGGCAACGAGTCAAGCCTTCAGATTGCCAGGTATACAATGCCAGTGGACCCTCAAGGAGGGGCTGGAACGGCAACCTCTCATGGGCTCCAGATCCAGACCCCTGCCCAACGACACACAAGATGTGCCCTACTTTCAGCTGTATCGTGGGGATTGACAACCTTCTCCCTCAGACCTACCTCATGAAGCCTACACTCCAGACTCGCTCACTCCGTGAAGAGACGATCTTCAACTACAAGGCTGTCCAGGCAAGACGGTGGGGAGAACGCCTTTGGCATCCTGGCCAACTAGGTTCCAGGCACTTTCTCACCGCCGATGCCAGCTATCGACCCAGAGACCGTGAGGAAGGATCGTGGAAGCTTGCTGTAATCCTGGCACAATCTCATGCGCACTTCCGCTACCCCCACGCTCTTTGCAGAACAGGCTCGTGACGACTCCAACGAGGCAAATGGGGACATGGAGGCCTGGGGAGTGAGGCAAGGGAGAAGAACCTCATAGACACTTGTGGATGTGCCAAGCCCCAACAGAGCCTTCCGTGGAAAGGGAAGAAGCAGCACAACCTACTGGAGACACTGGTGCAACTCCCCAGCTGGAGTAGTGGAGTGGGCAAGACAGGATGAGTAGAATCTTAATGGATGCTTCCTTGAGCCTGGTCTCATCAAACACTGATGAGATTTGTGGCCATGTATGTTGAGTGGTCCCTACTATGAACAGAGGCAAATTTAAATAAAGGTTTTGTTGTTTATGTTGAAATGTGTTGATGAATGATTACATTGTTATTGGATAATTAAAGGGCCATGATGTGGCACCGGTGAAGGGTGGACCAATACAGTCCCACATATGCCTTGCACTCGGAGGCATATCTATCCCACAGCTATTTCCATCCCACAGGTATCCCTCTGCCATCGCCACAGCTATTACCCATGCACCAGGTATCCCCTGCCTCATGCCCGACTGCTATCTTTACTAGCCATTCCAAGAAAGGATATCCCATCCATCCCACTATCCTTTCCCATCACCACAAGCAATGCAATAAGGCTTAAAACGGCATTTCTAAAAAGGTTTCCACCAAGACTTTTTATTTAATGAAAATTATAATGAACCAAGTGTGTTGAAGGCAAAGATAACAACCTTATTTAAAATACAAACTGTAAAAGCAGAAAAATGGACCAAGAAACGTGTCCGCAATAGCAATAGATAAAGTCAACAGGTAAGCATGAGTCCAGTCAGTCTTTCTGGCACTGCTTCCTCGTCACGTCTGAGGCGTGCCCATAGTAACTCAGGGGTTGAGGGTCCAGGTGCTGTGGAGGTGGCAGTGGCTGGGTGGCTGGATCTGAGATGCCAGTTGGTGTGGCCTGGCCCCAAGAGGACAACAAGGGGATGGTGTGTGAGGAAAGCTTCTCACGAGACTTGGGATCAGATCCGTGATAGTTTACGAGCCCTTCCTCCATGACTATGGGGGTGTCAGTGTGCCAAAGACTGATGACAAGATGTTCTGAGGCCCTTTAGGCTTGGCTGTGGGGTTGGAGGAAGTGAGGAGTGTCGTGGGGCTGTCTGGTGTGCAGGTGAGAGAGGTGAGGCATCAAGGGTGCATCTGTGGGCGTCAGTGGCATCTGTGTGCATCGGTGGCATATGTGGCGTCTGTGGCATCGGTGGCGTCTTGGCATCGGTAGGGGCACCTGTGGTGTTGCGATGTACCACAGTGCCTGGACTGGGAAGGGCTGCCCTGTGCTCTGGAACTCCTGGTAAGCCGTGCCCTGGTAGATGAAGGGCCCTTGTGGAAACCTTGGACAGGGGCTGTGACACTCAACCTTGTGGAGGAGCAGACCTTGGATTGGGTTCGGGAGCAGGTTCAGCTGGGCGCTGGAGGGTGGTGGCCAGAAGAACCTGTTGATCTTCTCCTATGATCATCCTGGTACTTTTACTATGGGATTACAGACATGTCCCATGAAGGGTTCTGGTTGACGTAGGTGAAGGAAGGGCTTTCTGTTAGAGGATGGTATGATCGGTGTGTTACGCAGCTGAGAGAGGAGAATCTAAAAATGCTGCTTTTGATGGTGTCCCTGATCTCCATAAGCAGGACAGTGTGGCTCTGTCCTCCGGTCTGGCTTTAACTGCCTGATAGCTTTCCTGTGGAGGTGGAGACTGGGAAGATGGGTGTGGGTTGGGTCCTCTACCGTGGCAGTGGGCTTTCTTGCTTCCAACTGCCGTAAGTCAGGAGGGGAGTCCTCCATGTGCTCCGCCACAGGGAGTGCAGCTTGTCGGAGGCGGTGGGGGTCTCGTCGGGGTGGCGCTCCACAGATACCTGCCTTGGACAAGGTGGGCGGGCTGACCTCTTGTGCCAGAAGAGGACTGGCTTTATGTGGCCTGCCTGAGGAGTGAAGGTAGACAGAGGGGGCTGCCTTGCTCTACCATGGGCGGATCTCACCCTCCAAGAAAGCAGCAATTGGCCATCACGTAGGTCTCCCCGGTCAGTGAGCTTGAGACCGCTGGCCTTGGCCAGACTTCTTGAGGTGCTAGCCTTCGCTGTACCAAGGTGGTGCATGTGCTTCCAACCACCCTGAGGAGGAACCTCCGAAGTGTAGCCCAGGTTCTGCTTCTCTCTCCAAGCGCTTGCTTCCTCCTGGGTGTCTCGATAGAGCCTGTTGGTCCCTTCTGCCAGAGTACTGTGTTCTTCCCTGAAGCCATTCCAGCACCTCCATCCCTCAATGTTCCTCTTTTCATATGGAATATCTACAACATCAAACCCTAATCAAATCATCACCAACCCAACAGAGTCACAGTAGTCCCACCGCGTCTCCGCTACATGGGAAATCCTCCACCTTCTCTCTTGTCACTAAAACTCTTCCTATCTTGCAATGCCTCTTCCTCCCTCTGGCAGGGCCTTCTGGGCCCTCATCAGTGACGGCTTGAGGGTTCTATGGGGCTGGTTCACTCACATACCACTGGCAGCAGCAGTGGCAGCAGCTAACAGCACCGAAACAGGCAAACCCAGCACAGCAACAGCAGCAATCAGCAGGGCCAGCCAAGCACCAGGAAGCACCAGCAGCATCAAGCAGCACCAAGCAGACGTAGGCACGAAGCAGCAGCAGCAACCAGCAGGACCAGAGAGTCAGCACTAGCAGAGTCAGCACCAGCAGAAGCACCAGCACCAGGAAGCAGCACCAAGCAGAGTAAGTGCCAGCAGAAGCACCAGCACCAGGACAGCCAGCAGAAACACCAGCAATGACCAGGAGCAGCACCAGCAGAAAGCACCAGCACCAGCAGAGGTCAAAGCCCAGAGCAGCCCAGACAGCCCTAGCAGAAGCAGAGGTCAGCGCCAGGGGTGGAATGGTGGTCCCTGTCCTTCTTGCCAGGGCTGGTAGGAGTATGGCACAGGCTTTCCTTCTTACCCAATGGTTGTTGGCTGGAGATTGTGTCTGGGCAGCAGGTCTTTCCTCTGAATGGTGACCTGCTTGCGAGCTGCATTACCTTTTATTCCACGGGCTGACGCAATGCAATCCTCCCCGCATGCACAGTGAAACGTTTTGCCATCCTTAGGCATCTGCTAGGCATCCGCTAGCATCTCACTAGGCATCGCTAGGCATTCGCCCATTCCCGTGGATTCATACCAACGCTAATTTCCGTGGTCCGCTCGGCATCCCGCTTCCACTGCATGGCACGCTTCAGACTGTTTCTCCACCCAGAAGCCCTATGCGGTGTGTCATCCGCTTCCATCCGCTAGACTTCCTTGAGCTATTCACCCGCTATTTTAACATCCTCGCTACGTTCCTCCCCATATCGGCGGTCCCTTTCGTTGTTTCCCGCATCTGTTATTCTGCAAATTTGGGGTACGGCATAGTTTTTGAAGATGCAGCATAACTAATGTAAGAAATGTTGCGACTTCTCATCCGCTGTGTCCTTTTTACAATTACGTTTTGCATCCGTCGGCCGATGTGACCTAGCCTTAATGGATTTGAGGCATTGCATGATTGCTTCTGCTATTAGGCCCGATATGGGTGATTTGATTAGGGTATCTTGTATTTGCTTATAGATCTATAATCTAAAAGCAAATCTATAACCAAATACAAGCTACCCTGATGTCATCACCCATATCAGGTCTAATAGCAGAAGCAGTCATGCAACGGCTCAAATCTATAGTGCACCCACAATCCAACCAAAATCCTGGACATGCGACATCGATGACACTTTTGTCATCATCAAACATTCTCAAATTGAAGAAACACCACCTACTGAATAACATATTCTCTGGGATCAAATTCACATACCAAGCTACAGATATTTGCCATTATTGCAAACTTCCAGTGGCTATAGTTGTTTTCAGAGCACATATAACCAATCTATTGGAACTTCATTTTTCTACTATCAGCCCCATTTAAGCATCATTTTCTTATTAACCAGATAAGTATATGAGAAAGAAAACAACTAGTTAATGAAGCTAGAATTTCACCTACTGAATGTTCCGATAGAGATGAGCCTTATGTTACATTATAAGTTGAGAGGAAATATTGTAGATATTTGCTTGATGTAGAAATTCTGGTTCTTGGTGGGATGTGCACTGGAGAAACTGACTTTTGATTAAGTGATTAAGAAGAAGAAATGGAGGAAAATTGATTTGATGTTGGGTAAATCTATGTATTTATCAGTAAGTTATTTTTAAAATATGCCATTTGTTTACATGACAGGTTTGTAAATGGAAAGCCACCATCCATTGTACTTTGGTTGATCTAAAAAACCAAGACTATCTAAACTTTTGGCTTCTCTGGGCCACATTGAGTGAAGAGGAATTGTCTTGGGCCAAATGTAAAATATATAATATACTTAGTTTACAGTATATAAATAACAAACTTTCCTTATTTTTTATATTTTTATTAGAGCATGTACAAAAGAGGCCAGGATAAACATAGCCTCATGAGCCACAGCAGAAGGAAATAAAAAGACTGACAGATATAAGCAGGGGTGGGATTCTACCAGTTCTCACCAATTTGCTAAAACCGGTTGTTAACATTCTAAGCAGTTTGGAGAACCGGTTTGTTAGAAGAAATTACAATGTTACAATGACACTGAGAAAAGTGACTTATGACCATTTTTCACACTTATGACTGTTGCAGCATCCTCACAGTCATGAGAGGCCAGGCGAGGAGTGTTGTAATGACGAGGCAGTCAAGTTGTTTGATCATGAACAACTGAATCATGATGATCTTTATTGGAGTATAGTCTTGCATTTATACACATTTTTAGTTATCCTCCGTAATTGGTTAACTTTGGTTACTGCTTAACTTTCGTTACTGTTCAGCACAGTAATCCATACAATTAATTATCTCTAGTTAAAGTCTAACATATGTTTACTTCCCTTCTCTAATCCTCCTTTAGATTAGTGACTTTGTTTGCNCCAGCCAATAACATGACCACCAAGCCACGTCCACCCAGTCACATGACCACCAAGCCACGCCCACCAACTAAGCCACCCCCACAGAACTGGTTGTTAAAAAAATTGAATCCCACCCCTGGATATAAGGTTATGGAGCAGCCTATTTACAGCCTGTTCAGAAAACTAAATGGGCCTCTAGTACTAGAAAATGTGCATCTCAAAGTGAAACAGCCACATGTAGGTGAGCAATCTGGCAGCCTGAGGTGAAGAATCCTCTCAGCTTCCATAAGGCACCTGGAGCAAAGTAAACAAAAACATTCATAGAGTCAGTGAAGATATTAACAGTTTTGTCTCTGGCAATACATCAAACATGAATTAAGGCAGTGAATTCAACTGCTTGGGCTTCCAAAGAAGATGGCAAAAGTTTCACCCAGCAGATTAAAATATAAAAAAGTAGCCCTTGTTAAATGGATTCCATCTCCCAGAAAGGAGGACCCATCCAAAGAGTCCAAAGTCAGGATTTTGCAGAGGCACATTGGTAAGATCTCAGTGAGGTTCTTCTGCCAGGTTAATGATTTGCAAACAGTTACTGGTATGTTGGCAACTTCTCTCACCTGGAGTCTCAGGAAGCAGAGTCACAGAATTCAAATTGTAAACTACTTCAAAGGTACATTTGGAGTAGCTAGACCCCTGCTTCCAAAGCAGCTAAAAACTGGTGTATAAAGGCTTGACATTCGAAGAGAGGAACACAACATGGTCATAAGAAACAGAGTAAATGGGAAACCCATAGCCAAATCTTTTGTCTTTTGAACAGGAAAGACAATAATTGCTCTGGTTAAGATCTGATCATAATTGCCCTGACCAATATCTGATCATGGTCACTCTGATATAAATCTAATCAGCAACCATTTAAACCATTAAAGTTACAATGCCTCAAGAAGCCACTTATGGCCATTGTAAAAACTTTCTGGCAGAGGTGGTATTCAGCCAATTCACACCAGTTCTGGCGACCTGGTAGCAAGAATTTGGCGTGGGTCGCAGAACCGGTAGCGACTTCTGGCTGGCCATGCCCCTGAACTGGAATGGTCACCTGACAGTTGTTCGCCCCTTCTGGGCGCTCGATGCTGGATGCTCACCCTGCCCACTACACCTGCCACCACCAGGGGCCAAGAGGGCAGCGGTGGTTCACACATGCAGCCCCTCCTCCCAGGAGAGCACCAAAGGCAGCCACAACAGGGCGAAAGGCAGGAGCAAGAACCGCCACTGCCAGGGCCGAGGGGAAGTCAGCAGTTCTCATTCCTTTCTCTTGCCCTGTTGTGGGTCCACTGCTGCTCTTCTGAGGCAGCAAGGCTGTACAGAAGCTGACTCCATGTGGGAGAAACGTCTGTCCGATGCCGCGGTAAGAGGTGCTCCAAAAGTGAAGGTGGGGACTCCCAGGGCTGCTTCCCATAGCTGCGACAACGATGCTGCCCCCCGCTGCCATTGCCGCTGCCGCCGCCCATGTGCCCCAAAAAGGAGGCCAGGAACTCCTGAGCCTTTCCATAGCTGCCCCATTCCCCCTGCCCTGTCCCTGCCACCGCCATCGCCATCGTCCATGTGCTTCGAAAGGGAGGGTGGATGGAAGTTCTGGGGCTGCTGCTTTCTTTCGCTGCCCTGGAGTTCACCCGATAAGTTCTTCCCAGACCGTGTGTGTGTATGTGTGTGTGTGATGAGAGAGAGTTTGGTGTGTGTGTGTGTCAGATAGAGAAAAGGAAGGAAGGAAGGAAGGAAGGAAGGAGAAGAAAAAAAGAGCAAGAAAGGAAGAAATAGCAAGAAAGAGGAAGGGAGAGAAAGAAATAAAGAGGAAAAAAGAAAGAGAAAGAAAGAAAAATAGGATGAAACAAAGAAAGAGCAAGAAAGAAAGGAAGGGGGAGGGAGAGGGAAAGAAAGAAAAAGAGAAAGAAAAAATAGGAAGAAAGGAAAAAGAAAAATAGGAAGGAAGGTGGGAGACCAAACACCACCATGTCACATGGCCACAAAGCCACACCCACCAAATTAGGCATTCCCATATAACTGGTCATAAAAAAATTTGAATCCCACTCCTGCCTTCTGCCCCCACCCACAATAGCCACAGCAGATTGCATTTCCAACTGGTTGCCAAAGGCCCTGTGATCATGTGATTGCCATTGGAATATTCTCTGCTGGCTTCCCCAGAAAGTCAGAGAGAAGCTGGCAGGGAAGGTCGCAGATGGAGGGGAGAGGAAACCTTTCATGGGGCTGTAAAAAGGGCTCCAAAAGAGACTCCAAGTGCGGCTTTGTCTCTTTGGAGATTATTTTGGCTGCTTGGCCTCTGAGCTTTGGTGGGGATGCATCTTATTTGAGTAAAGGCGAAGAAGCAGAATTTGATTTTCTGAGATGAAACACAATGAACAGGGAATCAACTGATGAAATATTTCCCATTGGATCAATATCCCTGCCTACTGAATCATTATTTATTCATTGAGCAAATTTATACAGTTGCCAAGCTCACACATAGGTGACTCTGAGGCCTTGCAACATAAAACATAACAGACACACACACATAGAGGCAGCAGCAATACCATCAAATGAGCCACTTGATCTGCTCCATTTCCATTTGGGCTCATCAGTCCCATGGACAAAACCACGTTTTTGGGGTCTTTTGGAAAAGCAGTCGGGGGGAAGGGGAGGATTGTCAACCGTACCTCAGAGGGAATGAAGTTCCATGAAGAAGGGGCTGCTATCAAGAAGACCCTCTTAGGTGCCCTTCCCACATGACAATCCCTAATCTGTGGGACCCTTAACATGCATTGCCTTCCTGCTATGGGTTAACATAACAGGGGAGAGACGGTCCTTCAAATAACCTGGCCCCAAGCCATGTAGGGCTTTAAGGGCCTGTAACATGCATTGCCTTCCTGCTATGGGTTAACATAACAGGGGAGAGACGGTCCTTCAAACAACCTGGCCCCAAGCCATGTAGGGCTTTAAGGGCCTGTCACATTGGCCGACGGATGCAAAATATTTGTAAAAAGGACACAGCGGACGAGCAAAATGTTCCATCCGTTGTTATCCGCTCTCAAAAGTGCAGTGCCCCGAATTTAAATAAGCAGAGCGACAAACAACCAAGAAAAGGAACGGATGGGCAAGGACGTAGCGAGAGGATGTAAACGGATGCTCCATGGAGCCTAGGATTGGAAGCGGATGGGAGTGGATGCACATCCGCAGGATTTGAGGGAGCACACCGAAGCGGAGCGCAGCGGAAGAGCGGATGCACGAGCAGATGACCGAGCGGATTGATGCGGATGCAGACGGAAGCCTAGCGCAGATGCGCTAGCGGATGCAATGTCAGTGCGAGTGTGCGGCGTCAAGTCGTGTGTGATGCTCAGCCTGATGAAGTGGTAGTGAGAGTGCTAGAGAGTGCGAGATGAGTACAAACAAGGGAAACAGCTTCTCGCCAGACGCCTTACGGATCACCATTCAGAAGAAAAACACCTGCTGCCAGCACAGCCTCCAGCCAGCAGCCAGCAAGCAACCAATGGGGAAGAAGAAGAAGTCCTGTTGTACGGTCCTATACTGTGTGCGAGATGAGAGCTGATGCAGCGCACGAGAAATCTCGCCATCCGCCCTGTGCCGATATTCTCTACTTCTGCTGGGCTTCTGCTGCTCGGGCGTGACTATGCTGGTGCTGCGGGTTTCTGCTGGTGCTGCTCCTGGTGCTGTGCTTCTGCTGGTGCTTACCTCTGCTGCACTGTTCCGGTGCTGCTATCTCAGAGCGCTCTTACACTATCTCACTGGTCCTGCTGGTGCTGCTATCCTGGTGCCTGCTGGTGCTTCTGGTGTGCTGGTGCTCCGCTGCTCGTCTGCTGCTCCTGCTTTTCGCTTTGCTATGTTCGCTCGTCTCTGTGGTGGTGTGGTGTGGTGTGAGCTATCCCCTTACAATACCTCGAGAAGTTCCCTCCTGCTTCTAGTGAGCGCGAGTTAGGTGCGTATATGAATCCGTATGATCCGACACCGCGACCTCCCTACTGATCTATCTCACCTTCTCTCCAAACTTTCCCATCCGAATAGAGGAAACCATTGGAGGAAGGAAAGTGCGTTGGAATGCTGAGGGAGAACGAGTGAGTATTCTTTGGCGGAAGGGACACAAGGCTCTATCAAGCACACCCAAAAAAGGAAAAGCAGGCTGCTTGGAGAGAAAAGGCGGAGAGCCTGAGCTACCAAACTCGGAGGTGCGTCCTCAGCTGGTGGGAAAAAAACACATGCACACCTGGTATGGAAGCTTACCTCAAAGAAATCTGGCCAGGACATGGTCAAGTTGACGGACCGGAGTCCTACGTGGATGGCCATGCAGCTTCTTGGAGGGTGAAGCCTGCCCACGAGGAGCAGCCCCTCTCAACAACCCTCTCTCACAGGCAGCCCCAGGAGAACCAGTCCTCTCTGGGCCAAGAGTCAGCTCCTGTGTCCAGAGGTCATCTGTGGAGCGCTGCAATGACGGAAACCCCCCGACAGCTGCACTACCATGGTGGGAGCGTTGGAGGACCCTCTGATGCGTGGGTGCAAGGAAGAGGCAACTTCCACCAGAGAACAACCCACATCCACCCCCAGTTCCACCTCCACAGAAAGGCAGAGAGGCAGACCGGAGGCAGACCACACTGTCCTGCTGAGATCAGGACACCATCAAAAGCAGCGGGATCTCCTCTCTCATGCTGGTACACACCGACGTCCCATCCTCCAACTGCAAAGCCCTTCATAACGTATTCAACCAGACCCTCCTGAAACATGTCCGAAATCACTCATTACCAGAGATCAAAAGGACAGGAATCACCGGTCTTCTTCACAAACTCTCAGACCCAGCTGAACCTGTCTCCCAAACCCAGTCCAGTCTGCTCCTTCCACCCCAGGTGTGATGTCACTGCCCTTCCAAGGCTTTCCACAGGCCCTCACCTACCAAGGCTACGGCTACCAGGAGCTCAGCAGCACAGGTAGCCCTTCACAATCCAGGCACAGGTACATAAACAGCCACCGGTGCCACCGGGTGCCACTATGCCGCGACGCCACAGATGCAGCCAACGCAACCGATGCCAGCCACGCCAACGAGATGCCACCCATTCCACAGGTGCCAAACCACGCCGCACCTCGCTCACCTGAAGACTCCGCCACTACACTCCTTCCGTTCACTCCATTTCCCACAGTCAAGGCCCGCGCCTCAAACAATCTTCATCGTATTGGACTGACACCTATGTCTGGAGAAGGTCCCAACATCCACAGACTGAGCCAGCTTCCTGAGAGCTTCCTCACAACACCATCCCCTGTTGTAACTCTTGCAGGACCAGGCACCCCAATTGGTGCTCAGACCAGCACTCCAGCAGCAGCCAACCTCCACAGCACCTGGGACCCTTCACCCGAGCTATGGGCATGCCTCAGATTGACTGAGAAGAGTGCCAGAGATGGGTGGCTACCTGGTTGAAACTTTATCTTTGTTGGACACTGTTCATTTTGCTTTACAGTTGTTATTAAATAAAAGATTATCTTTGCTTCAACCACACTTGGTTCCATTTATTTTAAATAACAGTCTTGGCTGAAACTTTTAAGAAATGTTAAGCTTTGCATACTTGTGGAGGAAAGGATAAAGCATGGGAATGGGCAGGGATTACCTTTGGGATGGTTAAGATACAGTGGCTATGTGCAGGGATA
>BHFT01032169.1:0-23844 GCA_004320025.1 Laticauda laticaudata
CCAGGTGAGGCACCCCTTGATGTGAGTGACATTGAGTTGGCCATGCCCACCCAGTCACATGACCACTAAGCCACACCTACCGAGTCATATGACCACCAAGCCATGCCCACCAAATAAGCCACGTCCACAGAAACGGTAGTAAAAAAATTTGAATTCCACCACTGCCTAACACGCTAGGTTTTTTTTTAATCCCTCAATGTTAGCATTTAACAAGCTGCCAAGGTGTGCCAAAGCCTCTGAATTTACCTGACTTGATTAAGGGTGGTTATGAACACAATCGAGGAGGAGGTTAACTTTGGACTGAATAGGCATTACTGACTTATATTGCTTATTTCTCAATAAGTAGTCATGGGCAAGATGACAGCAATCTAGCTGACCTAGACTGATTTCAAACAACTGAAACAGGATTGCAGCCAGTTATTAATTCATTCTATCAGCTGGCCTAGGACATCTCAAAAAAAAAGCAATGAGAATCCATATTAATCTTCTTGTCCTTGAAATAACTAGGAATTGAGATCAACTCAAAGGAGATTTTACATAACCATATTAGCTGGGCATATGGAGGGCACCTGGCTGGAAACACTATCTTAATCCCATGTATTCAGCCATTTTCTCTAAATATTAAAATTGGGCTACCCTTCATATATTGGCACATGCCAAAATAGTCATTTCAAATATTTTTTTTCAACCTAAATAAAAGATTAATCAGTCATCAGTCCTCAAGCTAATCATATCTATATGATTTCAAAACCTTTTTCTGCTGTCAAAATAAAATATGCAACTTTGACAGTTGCATAAGATTAAACTCAAATCAATGTACCATCAAGTTTTCCCTTCCCTAACTCTTAATTGAGACAATTTTAGCAAAGACAAAGCAAACCGCTCTCCTGTTGAAAACATTTCTCGTGTTCTTGATTTCTGTGTTTACATAAGCTTATTTATTTGATTAGGAGTTAGACACCCACCAATTGGATCTGATACGGAGAGTCGGAGACCAAAATCTCCTCTTGGGAATCTCCCCAAATGAAGCCACTTTCTGCTTCAAGCAGTTTTAAGAGATCTGTGGGTTGCTCATGATTTATTCCCTTGCAGCTGGAAAAAGTCTTTGTCCCACAGTTTACAGTTGAAAACCTCATTATCCACAGTTCAAATGTAGCCAGTGAATACTCTGATTAAGTGCAGCTGCTCTTCTGAAGACTTCCCAAATAGATATGTCTGGGCGTGTGTGCAAAATGAATTCATACAAGCCCATTTTCTCCTATGCAGGGAAGTTTTCTTCCTGCATGATAAATAGGAAGCAGGTGGGCTGGGTTTGTTACACTGGCAGGGACAGATAGGGCTGATCAATTCTGGTTCAGCATTCCAGTTTTTAGTGTCTTTTCTGATTTATCACACTTAGATCAGACCCACACCTGGCATCTCTCCCTTGCACTTTTTTTTAATGTATTCTCAGCATGCAAAGCAAAAATTTTGCTTGTTGTTTTTTTCTGAAGACCTCATTTAGCACCAATGTTGACTCATGGAAAGGCAATCCCAGTTTTTTTAGTAAGATGATTTCATTATTTCTAGTTCTTTGGGGTTTTTGTGGTGGTGATTTAACAAACACTGTAAAATAAAGAACTTTTAAAAGCTCATCTCAATACAATTGCCTTATCAGGAACAAGTTGGTAAACAGATCAATAGAGCCTATTTGATTGGTTATCATGTACCCCCTCCCCAAAATAGCCAAAGCTGAAATATAAACACATCTAGAAGGCAACAGAGTGCCATAGAGCTATAAATGTGAAACTCTGACATTCTAAACTTAATGCTAACCCATTGTCAGCTCTTACTACAGCTCTGGCTTTAAGAGTTCAGGAACTGTGTTGGGAAAAATGGGTTCAAATCCCACATAACCCTGGGGCTTGTTTGTGAGTCACAGGCTCAAAAAGACTGAATGGTTTTGCTGAATCAGGCCCAATCAGGCCCATCCTGAATCAGGCCCAATCAGTCCCATCCTGAATCAGGCCCATCCTGACCAATCCCCTGGTTCTAGAATTAGAGTTAGATGCAAGAGAAAAATGGAATGTTGCAGACAAATAATGGTTACTCTTGGGGGGGGAGCTATAAATCCGTTTATATCTGCCTGATTCTGTGAATTCTAGTACACAAGAGAATTTAACTGGGAAAATATCTATAGAGATTCTCAATCATCCAAGTCATGGTTGTCCTACCTTTGGGTTAACTGGAAGTGTTTCAAAGAGATCGGACCTATCATCAGCTATCACCTATCACCTCATGAGCAAATGTTATGGTATAAGTGGATAGTGACCACAATCTTTGGGCTACTCCTTTTTGGATGTTGTAGCAGAGTATAGAGATGTATTGGAAGAAGTAATTCACTCTTAAGTGATTTCCAACTTGGCCATGGAAGAAACTCATGATTGCCTTGCCTTGATTCTATTACAGATTTCAGTGATGGATAGAATCTCTGCCTGTCTTTTAAAATACTGTTATTACATCCTTTAAAAATAAAGTAGAAGTCCAATGGTTCTTGTGGAGTCTATCTCCTGATATGATCTACTTTGAAGGGCTGACACTATTGGAGAAAGTCCTAAGCAAATATACTGCCCAGAGCTGCATTGAAGAATGTTCTTCAGTTTGAAGTAAGATCAACTCAGCTTATAAATAAATAAGAAGACATCATATTGATCTGGGTGGCACAGTGGTTAGAGTGCAGTACTGCAGGCTACTTCTGCTGACTGTTGGCTGTCTGCAATTTGGCAGTTCAAATTTGGCAGGCTTCCATCCTTCTGAGATGGGTAAAATGAGGACCCAAAATTGTTGGGGGCAATATGCTGACTCTATAAATCACTTAGAGAGGGCTGAAAAGCACTGTGAAGTGGTATATAAGTCTAAGTGCTATTGCCATTTTTGCCTAAATGCTTTGAATCAATCCTGGTTCCAAAATTCCTGCAATCCCCCAGTTTGGTGAATTTCCTTTTATTGAATTCCTTCAGCCTTTCTGCTCTGGGTGGAGTTTATGCTTAGATTAGATCACTTCAAAAAGCTCTTTCCACCACCTGCTATTCTGGGAGATGCCAAACACATGCCAACTTTCTCATATTTGAACAGTCATTAACAAGATCTGGAATTATGTCTCAAAGTTCATAGGCCAATGATGTGAATGAGAGCTGATTCTGTGGGAAGAATGCTGGATAGAATCTTTATTGTGTTCTTCCAGTCTTAATCTTGTATAGGGCTCATTACAAATTCTACTAATTATTGCATCATTCAATATGAATTATGTAAAAATAGATTAAAGTAAGACCTGACAGCGTAATGTTAGGACTTCAGAGTTTCATATTTCCAATTCTATAGCACTCTGGTGCCTTCCAGGTGTGTTTGTATTTCAGTTTTGGTCATTTGGAGTGTGATAGAAGATCAAATAGGTTCCATTGATCTGTTTACTAACTTGTTCCTGATAAGGCAATCATACTAAGATGAACTTTTAAAAGTTACTTTTTTTACAGTATTTGTTAAATCACCACCACAAAACCTTCAAAGAACTATCCCATTTCAATGAGATGCAGTATGCAAATATTAAGAAATACATACTGTTAAACGCTATTACAACTATTTTTACAATAAGAGGATGATGGTACAAGTCAACATTATTATTCATAAGAATTACTTCTGAATATTCCCACAGATTTTTTTTCAAGTATGTAATAATGATACCAGAAAGTAGCTTAGAAATCTTGTTAAAAAGGGGTTCAAATTAAAATTTAGAGCAGTCACAAAGCATTTTTCTATGTGAGCTGAAGGGAAAAAATGAATAGCCCATTATTTCATGTACAATATAGGTGATGTTTCTTCAACAAGAGTAAAGCAAATATATCCACAACAATGAAGTAACTGCAGCCTTGGTGACTGATTCTGACTGATTGAATCAGTTAACCAAAATGGAGGACCAAAGCTCTTCCATGTTTCATTTAATCTTTAAAACACAAGCGTCCCACCTTGGCAACTTTAAGACTTGTGGATTTCAACTCCCAGAATTCCCCAGCCAGCTATGCTAATCATAGGAACTGAAACGAAAAGTTTCACACCACTTCCTTCCAGAGGTGTCATTCAGCAGGTTCTGACCAGTTCCGGAGAACCGGTAGCAGAAAATTTGAGTAGTTCGGAGAACCAGCAAATACTACCTCTGACTGGAGATTTTACAGTATCCTTCCCCTGCCACACCCACAGAAGCTGTAGTAAAAAAATGTGAATCCCAGCACTGCTTCCTTCATACCATATTCCATAATTGATATGGCATTCCTTCTTCCAAATATACACTACTGGAATAGAAAGGAAATACCTTTATAGTATTGTTGGATTTATCATTTATTTTTTATTTGTTTACTCAATTTATATGAGTAGATTTATATTAAATTCATGACACTGGTGGCAAAGAACAATTAAAACATCGCTGCTTATTATGTTCCTAAAACTTTGATAAAGATCAGGCAAGATCAAGCAAGATAACAGAGATTCATAGAACTACATTCCCTGAATGTTGTGACCTGAGGTAATTTCCAGGCATATGATATATGTAAAAAAAAAAAAGTATTATGAGGCTTGGAAAAAGACAACCAGGAGTAAGAATCCAATAAAAGGAATTGCCAACCTTGCTTACGCAGGGTGTTTTTAGATTGTTTCACTCATTTGATTTTCTTCTAGATTTATGATACTTTAGAAATATATAAGAAGGAGGAAAATATAGTGACCACAAGTTTAAAACATCATCCATATACTAGGTGACAGACCACAGCTTCAGAAATGTGAACAAATTGGAATGTACATATTTATTTATAAAATGTATAAGCTGAGGATTTACAAAATGAAGAAAACAAAATACTAAGTACAAAATCTAACCAAGAAAAATCCAGAGAAACAATACCAACTAAAAAGTGAAACAGAATACAGGGGTCTGTCACCCAGTCTAATTACACAGAGTATAATTTAAGAAGTTAAGATGGTTGGCCATGTTGGTGCAATCAAATTCCTAAACATTGTTTATGTGTATCAAATTGTCACGGCTGCCATCTGGACTTTTTTGAGAACACCCTACTGATGTATGGTGGAAGAGCCAGAATTTGAGGGCTCATTTAGGATAGGGTCTTATGAATCCCAGAAGGAATTTTGCTCCAGAGGCCTCCCTACTTCTTAGGTCTCACCAGATAGCATTCTTGACTTGATGGGACCCCCAAGGCATGCTATAATAAATAAAGTAGCAATGGCATTCAATCTGGCTAGAAAGAATTATTTTCTGTTTTCCTCTTTCTTTTTTTCTTTTTGTTAATTACATTTTTAATTAAATTATGACAAATATAAGCAAGATTTCTGTAATAAACATTGTGGCTCATCTTCTGAAAAGGAATAAAGCTAGCGTTTTTACAGGACAAGAAACGAATGACTGAAGAATGAAGATGCTTACCTTGTAGATGAAACATAGACAAACATTTCCATAATCACTGCTTTCAAAGACATTTATTATTGTTCAGAACCCATAAAGAATAATATTTAGGCAGTAGAAAATTTATAAAATAGATGACAGACTTCTGGAGAATATGTTTATGGAATTTATATCACCAGTTTGGTTGTACTGGGGAGCAGTTGGATTTGCTTTATTTACATAGAAAAAAATAGCAAATAGAATAGATTTTAAAAATAAGGTATCTTTTACTAAAATATACATCTCCAGATGGTAAATTCCCTGCACACCATACCTACTACTTAACTTCCCATCTCACTGTATAATATGAAAGATCTGTTTAACTTTCTATAATGTTTTAGCTCAGTGGTGGGATTCAAATTTTTCTACTACCGGGTCTGTGGGCGCGGCTTGGTGGGCATGGCAGGGGAAGGATACTGTAAAATCTCCAGTCAGAGGTGGGATTTGCCAGTTCTCCAAACTACTCAAAATTTCCACTACCAATTCTCTGGAACTGGTCAGAACCTGCTGAATACCACCTCTGTTTCAGCTTCTTCTCTCCTGATCATAATACTATCAGATCCATATTTCAGGGCAGAAGCTTAAAGTCAGTGTAGCCTAATCAATGCTAAAGGGAAAAAAAGTAATGGAAGCAGAAGTGCATACAGTAATGCAAAACAAGGTTTAAGCATAATACAAAAGAATTCTTGAATGTTGCCATTTGGATTGCCAGAGTGGGATGGATGGAAGGAGGGAGAGCAGGATGGAGGGATGGAGTAGCAGTAAATAAAACCATGAAATAATGTGCCTAAAATGCATTATATACAGCAGCAGCCTCCAACCTTTGGGGCATCATGGACCACAAAGAAGTTTTTCCACAGACCGCAGGGGGCATGGTTTCATGTGCTGCTTACATCTTACAGAGGCTTCACTTGTTTCCACAGGCCAGTTTCTGGCATGCCATGGATGATTGGGACGCCTTATATAGGGGAACCTATTTACAAACTGTACATAAGACAAATTTGCAAGAAAAAATAATTACTGTCTGTATCAAAGTACAATTTTTGTGAGAATTTTTGTAAAAATGCTTAAATCTGATACACCCAGATTGGCAAGGTATATATACAGAAAAAAAAAAACTGAGAGAAACCAAAATTGCCAAAATTAGCTTCAGTATTGGAAGGAGTTGCTTTTAATTCAAATATATTTGATGAGGAATATGGGTGCAGAAATCCTACTTCTGTTTGTGGCCATTTTGGAAAACAGAACATTAGATCCAACTCCGGGGGTTTCCTTATGTTACCATCAACTCTAGCAAGCCATTGCAGAATTTCCTGCCCAATAATGATTTTCAAGTATTACACATTTGCAATGCATAATTAATTGGTCTTCATAGATATTTCCTTGCTATAAAACTATGCCATTAAACATTCTGCAATTTTCAGCATCCTTGCCATTTTAGAGATGTCATGCTTCCTTGGCAGAAAAGATAAATTTGCATGTAGCAAAATATATATTTTAAGAAAACCACCTGTATGAGAAAGGATGGGGGGAAAAGATGAGATTCAGAATTTTTTTCATGGCAGGGAGAAAGCAATTATCTCATTACTGGACCATAGACTTCCAATGTCGCAGTCCCAGGCTGGATGGAAACATTTTTAAGTGATAATCATAGATATAGATATATATTTATTAAATTAATTTGCCATTTAACACTGCAAGAATCCATTTTGCTGAGAGGCCAAAAACTCAAGTTCTCCCAAATGTATTTGCCTCTGTTGATTTCTTATTTCAAACTCTTGCTGGCTTTTGTTTTCCAGAATTTCAGTTGGCATTTCAAAATTTTTGTTTTTTTCCAGATACATAAAACTTATTTTGCCGCTAACACAGTTCTTTTAATGTGTTTCTGTGCCATGCCTGGCAGAAAACCTTTTCAGAACACCCTATATTTTAGGAATCAAAACTAAAGAGATCTCCAAGACCATAAAAAAAAGTGATTGGAGATCACATTTGTGATTCAAATGCAGCCAACTTTCTATCACTAGTCTTATGCCTATCAATATGGGATCCAAGATTTTTTTTTCACCAACAGATTTTGTAGCCTGAAAAAAATTAAAATTTAAACCCACGTAAAGAATAACAGATTGCATGATGCTGTCCAGATTTTCTGTGAAGTATACAGTTACTTTGTTTTTAGTCTTATTTCCAAAACACAAACAAAGTAAACTCCACGAAGACTCCACCTCATCACTGGTTGCTTGTAACATCTTTTACTCTTTTCCAATGATTACATGTTAATCTAACAGTAAAGACAATCCTTGATTTACAATCTTTTGTTTAGTAAAAAATTGAAGTTACATCAGCACTGGAAAAATTGACATGATCTGTGATTACCTGGAGTGTTACACAAACGTAACAAAATCCAAAACATAAATAAATGTCCTTTAATGCCTTCAACTTGGCCCCACTGTTCAATAATTCTCAGTTGGAGATAAAACTTATACAAAAATAGTCTCAAAAGAAAGCAATACAGTCCGAACTTAATGAGCAGATAGAGGTGAAATAAAAAACACAAAACAAACTACAATGAAGGAATGTCCACAACGAACCAGGATAAGTAATTACCAACTTCAAGGCACAGTCTGTTGGAAGGACGCCAACCAAGATAACTTCAGCCGAAAATAAAACATGCTTTGCTTCTGGAAACGCTGTGTTTTAACCATCTCTCTTACATACTATTCTGCCCAGCTGCAACCAATGAGGGGGATCATGCCACTTCCTCTCTCATAAGCCAAGTTCCTTCTTCGTTCCACCCTGCGTGTCCTAGAATGAAGAAGGGATGGGCCTGGTTCTTCCTCTGACTGCCCAGCCAGCCTCTGCCCTACCCCAGCCTCCTCCACAACCTCCGGAGCCACACCTCCACTCTCTGTTGGCTGTTCCTTCTCTCCCTCAGAGCCCAACTCTAACAAGGGCATGACATGACCATTTTTCACACATACACATTGCAGCATCCCCATGGTCACATGATCAAAATTCAAAATGGCAACAGGGCTGTATATATGGTGGTTGCAGAGTCCCAAGGTCATTTGATCACTTTTTGCAACCTTTTCATAAGCAAAGTCAATTAGGAAGTCAGATTCATTTAATAACCATGCTATTAAACACTGTGTTGATTCACTTAACAACCACCGTAACAAAGGTGGTAAGATGGGGAAAAACTCACTTAACAACTGTCTCACTTAGATGAAGACATTTGGGCTCAGTTGTGGTTATAAGTTGAGGACTACCTGTAATGTGGATAAGTTTTCTCATCTCACCAATGGCTGGGTAATACTAGAAGACCCTACAAATCCTTAGAGGGGGTATTGCTTTCTGAAACTTCTACAAATTCTGAGCACCTACATTCTGTCCAAGGTTGTCCCACTCTACCCTCTACACTCATAGCTGTGTTCAGGGCATATGCACACTCACACACAAGTACAAATGCACACAGGTCAGAGAAATCCATTTTTCCAAGCTCCATTCAGGAAGAGGCCTGGAATTTTAAACTAGAAAAATATCCAGGGACAAAAAAATGAGGCTAAAAGACCAGATAAAGCTTGCATGCCAGAGTCTTCCCTACTCTGATTAATTAGAAACTCTTTGTTGGCTGTCACTAAATTTTATAGGAGAAATTAGCTATTTGAGGGGTTGTATGTATCTTCTGAGAGATGAAAAGAAGTCACCTGATGCATTATTAGGCAGCATTAAACCTTCCAGGCTTCATAGAGGAAACAAGAATATAAGGGCAGAAATCAATCGATCGTGTGTTTTTGCAGTTTTATTGTGAAGTCTGAGATGATTAATTTGATCTGCCATATTTCTTTCATCCACTATCTAGAAGGTATGAGATTGGTCATACAAAAAGAAATCTGTACAAAATACAGTTTGAGAAAATGCTGAAGCTTTCTTTGTCAACATGGATTCTCTAGTCCAGACTAATATTGATCCCTCAAAAGATAAAATTTCAGATTCAGTACCAAGCGAGACTAGACGTCCATAAGGCATAGCAAGAAAGAATTTGAATCCTGATCCAACATCTGCTTGGGTTAGTAGTCTTTAGTACTACAAGGGAAGTGCTCTTTCCACCTTTGGTAAAGTTAAAGGAATCCCTGAGGATTTTATTCCTCTAGTCATTGCTGGCTATGGGGGGGTGATGCTCATTTCCGTTTCAAGGGCTGTTGAGCCAGCACTGTTTTATTTTATTTATTTTATTTTTTTATTGCTTACAAAATAATTGGTATAAGTATAAACATGAGTAAGAATACAGGAAATAGGTACAAATAAATGGGACAATAAGACAGGGACAGGAGGCACGATAGTGCACTTACACACACCCCTTACAGACTTCTTAGGAATGGGGTGAGGTCAATAGTGGATAGTTTAAGGTTAAAGGAGTGGGGGTGAGAGAAGGGGTCCCCAACCACCAGGCCCCGGACCGATACCGGTCCGTGGATCATTTGTACCGGGCTGCAAAGAATGAATAATTGTGATTAAAATATATATAAAAATATGTTTTTAGTAAAGAAATAGTAANATAGTAAAGAAGCCCTTTACTATTGGGGAAGAATTGATTTTGCCGGTCCTTGAAAAAGTGTTTCTGCATGAAACTGGTCCCTGGTACAAAAAAGGTTGGGGACCACTGGGTTAGAGGATGTAACAACAGAGTCAGGTAGTGCATTCCAGGCATTGACTACACTGTTGCTGAAGTCGTACTTTCTGCAATCAAGTTTGGAGTGTTTAACACTGAGTTTGTATCTGTTGTGTGCTCTTTGTATTGTTGCGGTTGAAGCTGAAGTAGTCATTGATTGATAGGACATTGTAGCAGATAATTTTGTGTACTATGCTTAAGTCCAACTGTAGGTGGCGAAGTTCAAGATTGTCCAAGCCCAAAATTTCAAGCCTAGTGGAATAGGGTATTCTGTTGTGGGCAGAGGAGTGTAGTATTCTTCTCGTGAAATACTTCAATTGTATGACATTTCTGTGGTCATGTGGCCAGCATGATGTCACAGAGTGCTATTACTTTCCCAATGAAGTATCTATTTTTCTGCTTGTATTTGCATGCTTTCAAATTGCTAGGTGGGTTGGAGCTAGGAGAATACAGGCGCTCATTCAGCACTGTCTTCATAGGATTTACTTTCTACAGTAATCCCTTGATTACTTCAATTGTCCATCTCAGTTCCTTTTTTAAAAAAAAATATTCTGCCTGTGCACAGGACTGGACACAATATGTAAGGTAAGAACTGATCAAAGCAAAATAAATAAAACAATTACGCTCTGTGATTTGGAAACTGTTCAATTGCATCATAAATGTGAGTTTGCTTTTTTTCAACCAGAGCACAGTCCAGACTCATTTCCAATGTGCAATCAACTACCTTTCCAAGATCCTTTTTACAAATACCATTATCAGATTCTTCATTCTACACCTGCATGATTGATTCTCCCCCCCAAGTACAAAACTGTGCCTTTCCCAGTATTAAATTTCATTCTGTTATTTTCCACCTATTATTCTGTCAACTGTTATTCTCAGGCAGATTTTATAGCTAAATTTTAATATGTTCTGTTATTATAAATAATTAATTCACTGGCTTTGCTCACCTAAGTATGACTGTGAAGAGTTCAATATCCGACAAGCCTTTTCACTTCCTAAATGGTTGACTTTAGATTAAACAATCCTATTTGTATTTTGAGGGTTTCTTTAAGAAATGTTACATCAAAATGTTGCAATTTGGTTTTAAATTGCAAATGCAGATAAATTGTATGCAATGTTTTATTAAAGCAAGAGTATCTCCAATGGGTACATGTGGCTTGTTAAGGGTCTCCTACAGATGTTCTCACAACACTGGATTCCTGACTACATCACTCCTCTAGCTCAGCAGGATGCTGTCTACCTTCTCAACCGACTTGTCTTCCTGTGTAGATGGGCCCACTTGTAAATAAACCCCTAGGTGCAGCTATTGTTTTTTCCTTGGCATCCAAAAGGACACAAACAAAGAGTCTACCAGTGAAAAGCACTTGTCCTCAAGGACTCACCCATGGAAAAGTAAATGATTGATACAATACAGGAACTGTACTTCTCTGTCATAGAGGAAAGCAATGAAGAGTTAGCAGATCCACCAGTTGGAGGTTACTATAATTTCCATCCAGAAAGAACATCAAAGCTGAAGAAATGCCAGCATAACAGACAGGAGGCTGGGGTATAGGACAATCCTGTTGCAATGAATTCAGTGTCTCTTAAGCTTGACAGGTTGTGTGAACTTCAACTCCCAGAATTCCTTGGGCAGCCATGCTAACTGGGGAATTCTGGGAGTTGAAGTCCAGGCATCTTAAAGCTGCCAAAATTGAGAACACTAATAGCTGTAAGGTCAACAAAATGTACACAACAAACCTTGAATGCCAAGTCTTTACTTAAAGCTTTTATTTGTATTAGTGTTGACATGAACTGGTCAATGGCATGTGCAATTCATGAAGTAACCAGAACAGTTTTCAAGAAGAAGAGAAGAAAGATTTCATCTAGCAAGTACAGAATCACTGTGAATAATTAAGTTCAAAATTATATATTTTTCAACTGATACAACAAAGCACCAAGGGAAATGTCTATGGAAGACCTGCTACCTGTGGCACCATGTATGAGACACAATAATTATTTCAGCCTTGTAATTTCTGCTTTGGTCCAACCATGGACAACAGTTTACCCCTCATCTTTGCAGAGAAATAAATAGTAGCACCTGAACACATCACTTCTCCAGAAGAAGGAAATTGCGAGGAAAATTTTACAAAGCCTGATCACAGTGAATGTGTCTATGGCAGCTGTAAATAGTTTGCTCCTTAAAAATAAATTGAATTTGACATTTCTATTATCCTGGATTAGTTGTGACTACTGATGTTAACAGGCACTTGTCATTTATGTCTCATTTAATGGAGGATTTGTGTCACTCCTAACCAGAGAATTAATACATCAAGATTGAGCCAGTTTTTGAAAGGTGGGAATATTTGGAAGGATAGTAAGAAGAGAGGCCAGCCTGTATACACTATATCTTGAGTGAATGGATCAGGTCAGTCCATATCTAGCACTATACAAGGGTAATAAATAAATATCCATGAAATGGCAGGAAACTTCTCCAGCCCACTGCTCCTATTTCATCTCCCAACAATCCTGGTCTGTATGATTGTTTATTTACCTAACATATATATATATGTATGGTATTCAGCTTTGTTTGGGTATTTTCCCACGTCATTATAGTTGTGCTTTCAAAGTTGTAGCAACGTTTCAGCAGAATCGCGAGAATCTCATCTGCGAGATCAGCTTCCTGTATGAGTGGATTGCCGTGCTGACAGAGACAAGCTATAAACAGGAACACTATTGCGAGGACTAAACATTATATAAGAAGCCTGATTGATGGGCAGAGTGAGGATTCTGCTGAAACCGGTTGCTAACAGACTTTGAAGAGCACACTATAATGACATGAGAAAATACCAACAAAGCTGAATACGCATACATATAAATATCCACGAAAACCTTAAGAATATACGAGGCTCGCTTATGTACAGATGTATTGTATGTTTTCTTAGAGACTTTTCCGCGGGTAGCTTACATGTATGCTGTTCAGCTTGTTTGGGTATTTATCCCACGCCATTGTAGTTGTGCTTTTAAAGTTGTAGGCAATGTTTCAGCAGAATCTCATCTGCCATCTATCAGGCTTCTGTATTGTGTTCGTCCTGTGAGTCAGGCTATCAGCAGCTGTTCCACCAGCTGTCAATCAATTTGGAAGCCTGCACTCCCAAAATAAAAAAATTTCCCACCAAAAGCCAGGACAAACCTGGGCACGCAAACAGACCTTCGCCCTGATGCCTGTCAGCTCAACACACCCCAAACGCAGGCACCCAACTAGCTTTCTTAACAAATGATAGCCGTCTTTTTACTCAGAGCCAAGCTGCACTAGAAAGCCCCCAATAGCAAGAAGCACATATTGCGCAGCTAAATCCCAAGACAACAAAAAAAGCCACAAAAAAGAAAAGAAGAAACTAGATACACAATCAAGCAGAATACAGCAAACTCCAAGACAATAACCACAGACCAAGACTCCCAACCAATCAGGATAGAAGAAAAAAACCATTCTGGCACAGCGTAGGGCTAGCCTCAAATTTAAAAACTGAAAACGGCTGTGAATAGCCTGACTGCAGAAGATGAACACAAATAGAAGCCCTGATGATGGCAGATGAAGATTCTGCCGAAACGCTTGCTACACTTAAAAAGCACAACTACAATGACGTGGGATAATACCCGAACGAAGCTGACAGCATATAATATATATATTCATAAAGTTTTCAGCGGATTACTTAACATGTATGCTGTTCAGCTTCCCCTTCGGTGTATTATCCACGTGCATTGTAGTTGTACTTTTAAAGTGTAGCAACGTTTCGACAGAATCTCATCTGTCCATCATCAAGGCTTCTGTATTGAGTTTCCGTCTGTGAGTCAGGCTATCACAGCCGTTTTCAGTTTTAAATTTGAGGCTAGCCTAACTGCTGAGCCTAAAGAATGGTTTTTTCTTCATCCTGATTGGTTTGGGAGCTTGGTGCTGTGTTTTATGTCTTGAATTTTGCTGTGTTTCTGCTTGATTGGTGTTTGCTAATTTCTTCTGTCTGTTTTGTGGCTTTGATTGGCTGGCAACACTTGTTTCCTGTATTGGAGGCTTTCGGTGCAGCTTGGCTTTGATAGCCATGCCTTTTAACTCGAAGCCAAGGTAATGGGTAATGGGTTGTTTGATGCTTGCGAGTTAATTTTTGTTGGTGGTATCCCTGTTGTCCTGAGTTGTAAATCTCCTGGGTCATTTTGTGTTTTGTTATCTCTTTTCCATTAGCCTCCTGTGTAGTAACAGCTTGGGTAATAGGTTGTGTGATGAACCTTGTGCAGATTTATTTGCTGTGGTAATCGCTTGGTCTTGTGCTGTAATTAATCCTGGGTCATTGCTGTGTTGGCAAACTTTTGAGTTCTTGTGGTGTAATTTCCTGAGTTTTCTGATGTGATAATCGCTGAGTGGGTTGGATGTGATATAGTATTCTGGGTTTTTAGTCCTGGCTTTCGAGTTTGGGGTCTGGGTCTGTGTTCTGGCGTGTGTCAGCTTGTTTGGTTTTGGGGGTCAGGGGGTGCATCACAGCGGGTGCGCAGTCCGTGGTCTGTTTTCTGGATGGTGGTTGTCCTTCGTATTATTAGGATGGGCTTGGGCCTGGGTCTGATGAGGGGGATTGCAGTGGTGTCCCATGTTATTTTGGGTCTGGTGTTGGTTTTTCGTGGCTGGAGTCCTTTGTTTGGTGAGGGCTAAGGTTCCAGAATGTCTGGTGGGCAGTAGGTATGTCCTGTCTATTCATGTTATGGGGGTGTTTCTCCTTCTCGATGGCTTCCCTGATTATTCTCTTGCTGGAGTGTTCAAGTGTTGGAATATTAATTTGTTCCTTCCAAATTAATTTCATGTCCATGTGGCTTTAAGGTGCTGGAAGAGGATAGGAAAGTATTTCTCTCTTCTCACTGCATTTTGTGTTCTGCGATGCGTGCTGTTAGTTTGTCCGCAATGTATGTGGCTGGCAATTGTTGCATGGTATTTCCAATATAACTCCTTGGTTTTCTAGCTGGATCTTGTCTTTGAGATTTCTAGGATGTTGGCTATTCTATGGTCAGTACGCAAAGGCTGCCCTGATATTGTGTTTGTGGAGAAATTTGGCTGATTTTGTCTGTGTTGCTTTGATGTAGGGAGGAGTGTGCGAATACCGTTGTCTTGTTCTGTGTCTTGGTTTTTTGAAGGGTTATCTCTTTTTCGATAGATTGGTGATAAGTGTTTCTGCTTTGGAATCCGTTGGAAATAATATTTAGTGAAGGTGTTGTAGTTCTTCGGGTAATTTCCCCATGCATTGTAGTTGTGCTTTAAAAGTTTGTAGCAACGTTTCAGCAGAATCTCAATCTGGCCATATCAGGCTTCTGTATTGAGTTCGTATGTGGGTCAGGCTATCACACCATTAGTTTCACAGTTTGAGGCTAGCGTACGTGGTCCCAGGATGGTTTTTTCACATCCTGAGTTGGTTGGGAGTCTGGTCTGTGTTTATTGGTCTTGGAGTTCATTGATTGGTTTTCTGGTTATTTTCTTCTGTTTTGGGCTTTGATTGGCTGGCACACTGTGTTCCTGTGTTGAGGGCTTTCAGTGGCAGTTTGGCTTCGAGTAAAAAATGATGGATATTCTATTAGGAAGCTAGGTTTTATTCTGGGTCCTGGTTGGGGTGTGTTTGAGCTGCGAAGGTATCAGAGGGAGTCTGTTTGTGCCCGGTGTTTGCCTGGCTTGTGGTTGTGGAGATCTTCTATTGCGAGGCAGGCTTCCAAATGATTGACAGGTCTGGTGGAATCATCTCTTCTATTCATGCTTTCAGGTCTTTTTTCAATGCTCTATGGATTTTCTCTGATGATTCTGTGGCTGGGGTTTCTATAGTGGCTAGGTTTTTAGTGCCATGAAGTTGATGTTGTAACCTGTGGTTTTCATGTGTGATGACATGTGAGGAGTTGTGTTTCCAGCTTTTTACTGCACTTTTGGTGTTTCATCACAGACGGGTACATCTTATTCGTTCTATTGCGTCCTGTCCAATCGAGTGTGCAGGGCATGATGCACAGGGAACTTCTGTAGTATTGCCTTGGTTTTCCAGGTCATTTTGTCTTGGTTTAAAGGTCATGCTCGAGGTCAGAGATATGTTTTTTTGTCCGTTTTGGAAGGCAGTCTTGATGTGATGCCTGTTCGTTGCTTACATGATTCTTGGTCTCTGTAGGGCAGGAAAGCTGTCCATAGGTCTGTTGATCGTTTCTAGGTCTCGTTATGTCTTGGTGTGTTTTTGTGGATCAGCCTGTATTTTGTTTTTGTGCGATAAGCCGTTGGCTTTGTCATATACTTTAGTCAGGCGCATTGTTCAGTCTTTACATGTGTCTGTCTGTCAGTGCTGTCTTTGGGTTCTGGTAATTAAGTGTTTTGGCCGGAAGTCTTATCTGCTGGGTGGTGGCCTGAATTGGGCGTCCGTGGGTAGGCGTTAGCGTGTGTGTTTTCTCTGGTATAGCGGTGTGTCCCAGTTGCCATCTGTCTCATCTTTAGATTAGTACATCTAGGAATGGTAGTTTTTGTTTTTATTTTCCGTTTCCAGTGTGAACTATAGATTTTGGGTGTGTGGTTGTTTAGGTGTGTTATGGAAATTGTTTTAGGTTTTCTTTTCCATGGGGCCAAATCACAAAGTTTGTCATCGCTGTATCTTAGCCATAGTTTGGGGTGTGTGGGTGGCGATTAGCCAGGGCTCTGGATTCGAATTCTTCCATGAACAGGTTTGCAATGACGGGTGACAGTGGTGATCCCATAGGGGCTCCTTCAATTTGCTTGTATCTTTGTCCTTTGTATATGAAATATGTGTTGGTTAGGCAGTGTTCTGTTAGTTCCATGAGGTCTTTAAGCTGGTTTGGTATTTATTTTTGATGATTTCAAAGATTTTCTTTAATCGGGACTTGAGTGAATTGTGAAACCACGTGTAGATCTTTGATCATTTCTAAGAAGTGGTATGAGTTTTGTACATATGAAGCTGCGGTTTCAGCATGGGCTGTAGTTGTTTTGCTAAGTGTTTTGCTAGGTTCTTGTAGTGGTGCTCCTTGGAGCTGACTATGGGTCTTAAAGGTATGCCTTCTTTGTGTATTTTTGGGAGGCCGTATATTTTGGGGCATCTGGAAGATTTTTCTCTTGGGATGATCGTCTGTTGGATTTCTTTTGCTTATGTGGCTGGTTATAAGTTTCTTCTTGGTAAATTTTTCCAGAATATGTGGTTGGGTCTGTGTTTTATAGGTTTGTATGTGGAGTCTTGGAGTAGGTCTGTCAATTTAAACACAGACCAACCACATATCTGGAAAAATTACCAGTATATGAAGCCAAGCTGCACTGAAGGCCTCCAATAACAGGAACATAGTGTTGCCAGACAATCAAAGCCACAAAACAGACAGAAGAAACCAGAAACACCAAATCAAACAAACTCCAAGTCAATAAAACACAGACCAAGACTCCAACCAATCAGGATGTAGAAAAAAACATCTGGCAAAAACCAATGCCTGTGATAGCCTGACCCACATACAAACTCAATACAGAAGCCTGATGATGGCAGATGAGATTCTGCTGAAACGTTGCTACAACTTTAAAAGCACGACAATGACGTGGGATAATACCTGAAGGAAGCTGAAGAGCACACATGTAAGTACCTGCGAAAACTTAAAAAAACATATATATATATATATATATGAAACGTTGCTACAACTTTAACAGAATTACAATGACGTGGGATAATACCCGAAGGAAGCGAAACAGCACGTATATGTATATGTATATATATATATGTATATGTATATGTATATGTATATGCATATGTATATGTATATGTATATGTATACACAGACAAACACAATACAGAAGCCTGATGATGGCAATGAGATTCTGCCGAAACATTGCTATAACTTTAAAAGCACAACTACAATGACGTGGGAAAATACCCGAACAAAGCTGAACAGCATACATGTAAATACCCACGATAACTTAAGAATATATATATATATGGATCTTTGGTTATTTGGGTTTACTCCCACGTAAAATTGGAAGTATCTATGCAACGTTTCAATGAAGTCTCATTCATCATCTTCACGCCTGATGATGATGAATGAGACTTCATTGAAACGTCGCCTAGATACTTCCAATTTTACTCAGGAGAAAACCCAAATAACCAAAGATCCACATACAAATACCCGTGAAAACCTCAGAAAACATATAAATATATAGATCTAGGTGTGTTCAGGTCTAGGTCTAAATCTTACATGGGAAAAGACCTGAACACACCTAAACCTACATACCTGTACCTGTGAAAATCTCCAAATATATATGTACATGTATATGTATATGTATGTGTATGTGTGTGTATGTGTGTTAAGTTCTCATGAGTATTTATATGTATGGTATTCAGCTTTGTTCGAGTATTTTCCCACATCATTATAGTTGTGCTTTTAAAGTTGTAGCAACATTTCAGCAGAATCTCATCAGAGGCGTACTTCTGAATATCATAAGCCTGATGATGGCAGATGAGATTCTGCTGAAACGTTGCCACAACTTGGGAACACAAATAAGACATCCTAGATCTGATGAATGAATATATTCTTATTAAATACTTTGTTCATTGCAATAATTGAATGTGCTGACAACAATATCAGCACAAAAATTATCAAGTGGAATCAAATTTAGCAACCCATGGAGGTCTGGATTTGGAGTTAGCACTCAAAGTTAAAGTGAAAAAAAACACTACAACCCTGGCATTGCTCCTGATGAGGTGGTGGATGGTCTCCTGAGGATCTCCTGCCACACTGGACTAAAGCATCCCAACTCCTGAGACAGTCTGTGGTGCAACGTGGCGTTGGACTGAGCGAGACATGATGTCCCAGATGTGCTCAGTTGGATTCAGGTCTGGGGAATGGCGGGCAGTCCATAGCATCAATGACTTCATCTTGAAGGAACTGCTGACAACACTCTAGCCACATGAGGTCTAGCATTGTCTTGCATTAGGAGGAACCCAGGGCAACCGCATCAGCATATGGTCTCACAAGGGGTCTGAGGATCTCATCTCAGTACCTAATGGCAGTCAGCGCTACCTCTGGTGAGCACATGAAGGCTGTGTGACCCCTAAAAAATGCACCACCCATGACCCACTGCCAAACCGGTCATGCTGGAGGATGTTGGAGGCAGCAGAACATTCTGCACTACGGTGTCCCCAGACCCTTTAGGTCTGTCACATATTCTCAGTGTGAACCTACTTTCATCTGTGTAAAGAAGAGCACAGCGTTCCGGTGGACGAATTTGCCAATTCTTTGGTGTTCTCCTGGAAATGCCAAATGTCCTGCACAGTGTATTGGGGTGTAAGCACTTGGACTCATGGGGGCCCATCACACGCACCTCATGGAGTCTATTTCTGACCATTTGAGCAGCCACAATGCAACATTTGTGGCCCGGCTGGAGTCATTGTGCAGAGCTGTGGCAGTGCTTCCTCCTGTCCCTCCTTGCACAAAGGCAGAGGTAGTGATCCTGATGCTGGGTTGCTGACCTCCTATGGCCTCCTCCAGTCTTCCTGATGTACTGACCGCGTCTTCTGTGTGACATTCTCCATGCTCTGGACACTGCTGAGAGGACATCAGCAACTTCTTGCACAGCTTAGCATATTAATTGCCAGCTCTGGATGAGCTGCACTACCTGAGCCACTTGTGTGGTTTGTAGACTCCGTCTCTATGCTACCACTAGAGTGAAAGCACCGCCAGCATTCAAAGTGACCAAATCATCAGCCAGAAAGCTTAGGAACTGAGAGGTGGTCTGGTGGTCACCACCAGGTGCAGAAACCGCTGCCTTTATTGGGCATGTCTTGCTAACTGCCTATGCTTCCACCTGTTGTCTATTCCATTTGCACAACAGCATGTGAAATTGATCGTCCAATCATGTTTGCTATCTTATAGAGGGGGGGGGGGGGGGGGGGGGGGGGGGGGGGGGTGGACAGTTTTTGATTTCACAGAAGTGTGATTGACTTGAAGTTACATTATGTTGTTTAAGTGTTCCCTTTATTTTTTTGAGCAGTGTATATTGTTCCATTAGATATAAAACAAAAAGGTAGAAAAAACACATTTGTTGCAGTTTACAACTTTCCCTATTTTATGCAATTTTCTACACAAGTTTATACATACTTAAAGGTAAATATAAAGATTCCCCTCACACATACATGCTCATTGTTTCCGGATCCAGGGGACAGTGCTCATCTCCATTACAAAGCCAAAGAGCCAGCGCTGTCTGAAGATGTCTCTGTGGTCATGTGGCCAGCATGACTAAACGCCGAAGGTGCATGGAACGCTGTTACCTTCTCACCAAAGTGGTCCCTATTTTTCTACTTGTATTTTTACATGCTTTCGAACAACTAGGTTGGCAGAAGCTGGAAAAAGTAACAGGAGCTCACTCCGTTACATGGCGCTAGGGATTTGAACTGCCGAACTGCCAACCTTTCTGATCAACAAGCTCAGTGTCTTAGCCCATGAGCCACCACGTCCCATTATACATAGTTAGCAAACAAATAATTGTGTGTTGGGTGGGAGGAATATTAAATGCAGAAATTGTAATCTGATTGTTCATCAAGTATTCCTACTCAAGCTGGAATGAAGCATTGAATAGAATGCTGTAAGATAGCAGGTATAATCTAGAATATACTATAGATAAAAAATTCAAAATCTTCTGGATAGGTCAGGAAATGGATTGAAAATGGAAGAATAAAATTTAAAAGTGAGAAATTCAACATTTTTTGCTTAGTGAATAGAAATCAAATGTCCAGGAATAGAAAAGATGGCAATGGCTTGATAACAGAAACTTATGGAAAAGATATTGGATTTGCATATCAAATATGAGTGCACAATATGATGTGCCTGCAAAAATGCTAATGCAATTGCAGGTTGCATCAACAGAAATATAGTCCCCATGTCCAAGGGAATCATTGTTATACATGGGGCTAGGAATTATATCATGGTCTAGACTATCCATTTTAAAAAGGTTATACACCAGTTGTAACAGGTTGAGAGGGAAAATAAGGATGATTGCCAAATTAAAAACTCTGAATAAAGACTGAAAAATCTTTATCAGTCAAGGCAGAAAGATGAAAGGGGAAGCTAATTGTGCTTTTCAAATACCTGGAAGAGTCTCACACAGAAGAAATGTTCTTGGCGATCCCAGATTGTGTGATCCAGAATGATGCATTTCAGGTACAGGAAGACAGATCCCCAGTGAACTTCTCACTAGAACTGTTTGACAGAGGAACAAATTACATAAAAAGTATTTGGTTCATTGGATATGTTCAAGAGGTGTCAGGCCCCCAAGAACCACATGGAGTTACATAAGAGTAGTTTCCTTTATTGCTTCTTCATCCATGGACGAAGACCAAAGCAACAATTTGTGTAACTGCCACACTAAAGCAACAATTTGCATAACTATATACTCTGGAAAAAGCTAGGGAGGATCCTCTTTCTGCTGACCAAATTTCCATGCTCTGCTGCCTCTTTGCCTTCCAGAAAGTAGCCCCTCTCTCCTGGGAATCCAGACCACATTTCACCACACATCAGGCTTAACAGCCATCTCTCTGGAACACTTTCATTTGGATTCCAGCACTTACCAGGGGTTTCATTCAGGTGTTTCAGTTGTCCCCTCTATAATTCATGATTGTACATTTTTTAAAACGCAACACTAGAATATGTTTTTCTATCTAGATAAACTATCTCCAATACAGCCTCTTTTGTATGAAACTTCCCAAAGTTCATCCCTTTTTAAGGAATCTTTCCTAAATAAATAGCATTTGTGCAAATTTTGAGCAGCAAATGAGGCCACTAATAAATAGGCCACTATTCATTGCTATCTAGCCCTGTCATAATGCAAATCCAGTGGAGCAGATAGAACCATTTTGTTTCCACTATGACAGATGTTACTGGCATATGGTGGTTTATATCATACAGGAAGATATGCAACTTATTTATTTTGGTGCTATTGCTAACAATGTTAGAGTGCATATCATTCCTGACTACACAGGTAAGAGGATAGAACTGGCATCAAGACAGGAAAAAACATTTTGGTCTCTCAGAACATATTTTCTACCGCAAAATGAGCAGTCTCAAACAAACAAAAATCCTTCCAACTCAGTCTTCTAGCAGAAGTAGCTGATATATAATTGAACCTGAAAACGCAGTTTGGTTATCAACAACCACAATCTGATGCATCTTTTTTTCTCCTTTAAGTTAAACCTTAACATAATCAAGGCGGCCTATATTTTTGACACTTCATTTATGCATAGAGAGAGGGGGGGAGGGAGGGAGGAAGAGAGACTTCTCAAATTGGATAAAATGCACCCAGTCTGTATTAGCATCATAAGGTAATAAACATTTTAGCTTGAGACTATTAGTTAATCTTTGCTGCAGTGGATGTCCTCAATTTTTCTGAAAGTTCAAAGCAAAGTTTTTAAAATAGCTTTAAACCCCTCATATTAAAATGCTATGACTTCTGTCCAGCAGCCACATGCTACCTAGCTTGACACCATGAGGCAATTTCTCTGCCAAGGCCTAGGCACAAACTACTTTGGTTGGGCTCACACATAATGCTAAACCATAATGTGAGTTGGCTTCTTTGGTCTAATATGTTGTGTAAACCCAGCTAATGAAGCAGAAGTGATATTCAGCAAGTTCTGACCAGTTCCAGAGTACCGTTAGTGGAAATTTTGAGTCATTCGGAGAATCAGCAAATACCACCTCTGACTGGAGATTTTACATTATCCTTCCCCTGCCACGCCGACCAAGCCATGCCCAAGAATCAGTAGTAAAAAAATTTGAATCCCACCACTGCAATGGAGATTGTTTAAAGCCACAGCTTAGCACAAGGCATGAACCTAACCTTTGTAGTGTTTATTTCCAAACGGTCCATCACAGCATGAAAGAACAGACTTTAATTCCAGATCTTGCATAGAGTAAAAATGTAGACCTATAGACAAATGTAGACCTGGACACTTTAGGACACATGAGATTGTGAAATGGGACTGGTAAGGAAAAGGAGTAGCCAAAGCTCCACTTACTTCACCAAACAAAGCCAAATGTGCAAAGCTGTGCTGTGCCCCCGGCAAGTTCCAGGGTATAAGAGATAAAAAAAAATATGCATTGCAATTTTATCAGGAGAACAGGAGAACAACCTATAATCCTCCATTATTCATTCAGTCTTGATTATAACATGCCTTTTCCATTCTTGGAACTGTGGAATTCGTTTTAAAGCAATGTTGTTTTTCATTTGCTTTTTTTTAAGGCAGGGGTGTCAAACTCAGGTCATCACAGCGGTGTCATATTTGGCCATTTTCCCCCTTCACTAAACTAGGCATAGGTGTGGCCAGCATGTGAGACATCTGGCCCATGGGCTGGGAGTTTGACAACCCTGTTTTAAGACATGAGGGGAGATTTTTTGTAATCCTCAATATTTGTATCATGCCCTATCCACAGGTTCCCTGGGACCCACTGGACATTTGAAGTCAGCACCCAAACAGGAAAGGGAAGAAAAAGGCTAAAGCCCCTGTCACACAGCACCAACGGATGGAAAGAGAATGTAAAACAGAGAGAAACACTTGCCATCTGTTGGTTAACGTGATGCATCCGTTCTGTACTCACTGCGACTGTTTTTCATACTCTCTATCCGTCCAGCATCCGTCTACTGAGATTTCATCTGCTCAAAAAGTTTTGAGCTGCACAA
>BHFT01032170.1:0-37641 GCA_004320025.1 Laticauda laticaudata
CAAATGTTCCGCTACAAGTCACTATACTGTTAAATAAAGAGCTGTTTGTTGGAATACCGGTCTCGCGTACCTTATTAACCAAACGGAACATTACTGTTATACCAAAAGGAGAATTTTGTCAGGTAGAGATTTAGTTTCAAGTGGAGTAATAAAGTCCAACTGTCTATCCAAAGGCTTTTTAATGAATGAGGCATACATTCTATAGAATGTCTCTATCTCCTGATAGAGATGGTAACTTTTTGACAAGTATTGACCTGTCTGAAATACACCTAAATTGTATTTGCACATTAAAACATAGGTATCTTTGAAAGAATGGAAATTTACTTCACAAATAAACTGTACTTTACAAATAAACTGTATCTACAACCCAAAGTTGATAAAAACATGGGATCCCAATCCCATTTTTTCCCTGCCATGAAAAAACAGAATAGTGATATGTTTTTTGACTGCCTTCGATAGTCAGAATTTCTGAAGGCCATGACACAAATAACTGTTTTACCATATGCTAGCTCTCATGTAGGCCACTCCAGCTGATGCAGCCATTAGTAGAGATCATCCTCACTTTCTCACATCCTTTGTATATTCAGCTGGTATTAAGCAACAAGAAAGTCTTTTTTTGTTGTGGTTCTTACTCTGTGAAATACCCTCCCTCTCAAGATAAAGCTTGTGTCAACCTTATTACAACTGACAAACAAGCTGAAAACATGTTCATTTATCTTCACATTAGATGCCTCAAGATGGTATTCTTCCACACCTCAAAGTCATCGGTTTCCATATTCTGGGCTATTTCAGTCTTCTTATCTGATCAATCTGACTGCAGTTTAAATGTAGTAATTTGCATTTTAATGTTGCAAACTCAGGAATTTGTGGCTTAGATATAAACAATTTAAATACACAGATAAGTAATCTAAGAATAAATTCTATCCCAGAGCATAGAATGGATTAATTCTAGAATCTAGAAACATGTGCTGTGGAACATATTTAGTATTTACCTCTTGTGTTTTTCATATTAAAATGATTTAGCAATAAGCCACTTAGATGACTAACTATAGTAAGCATTTAAGGCAGCTTCTTAAAAAAAAATAGTGGGAAAAGTCAAGGAATTTTTTAAAAAGAAAAAAATGTATTTTGAATAATTTCCTCCCTTTACTTGATAAAGTCATTATTTTTTATAATCCACATCTGCTTGAGACTGAAGGAGAAATTTCTTCAAATTTATAGAAAAAAATAAAAACAGAACCACGAAAGTTCCAAGGACCACAGGCTTATGCACATGAGGAGCTTCAGTTTCTGCAATAGTTTTACTTCTAACTTCACTTCAATCTTGTTCTAACATGGGACTTTTCAGATAGGCTGCGTGTGCACAGCACTCAAGGACCCTGAACTGTTTCCAAGCTTCTAGGCTATCATGGCAGAAACTAAAACTGAGAATTGCGTAGGTGCCAACAATTCCACACAACACAATCATACATTTCTCTGTATCTTTCTCAAGTCTGCCTTGTTTTTAACCCAAGCTCTGCCTTAATGTTAGAAAAGCATCTGTACCTTCAGTGATTGAAGAGAATCTGTGTTTGTATCACAGTAGAGAATAATGTTGTTGGCCATACTGAAGCTCTCTCGAACTCCTAGATGATAGAAGAGGGAGGGCTGACGGAAAGCATCACTCATTTCCACCACGGCAATATCTGCAAGGAAGATCAAAATATATGCTAATCAAGTTTTTACTCAAAAAAAAAAAAAATCTGCTGATAACCCATTAACTTCTCTCAGTAATTATTTTACTCAGCTGTAATCCTGAAAAGACGAAATATCTCGAAAAGATTATTTGAAAAACAACTATGACTAACTCAGAAAATGTAAACATAAGAAGATAACCTTTAGCTAAAAAATAGAGGGAAGATAATCAGCATCTTCTCTTTTTCTTCAGCATGATTGTGTTTCAAGGGGAATCCACAGTGGATGAGGAGTTCCCATTTAGAATAAAGAGGCAGGCTGAAATATCAAGTAAGAAGCCTCAAAAGCTCTTTGAAGCCCATTAACTGAGAAGGACCACTGGAATGCAACATTTCATGCTTGTGAATTTAATCTTTGGAGTGGTCTTTCACTGCAATTGGAAATATGTAGCATTTGTAGCTTTCCTTTGATGGCCCCATAAGAATCCTGGCTCTTCACCTCATTTGGCTCTGAGGTTGCGTAGCTAAATAATCTTCATATAATGTTTCCACATGGATATAAAACCCAATGGATTTTCAAGTCCTTTCCATTGCAACATGTCTACATTTATTTACAATGGACAATTTTGGGTAATATTCTAACATATACATGTGGTTGGCTCAGAGGAACTGTTTGCACCTTTGAGCATATGGAAGATTTCACACAAGATCAAAAGTAGGAAGAAACTGGGTTTTTTGTGAGAATTTTGTTGCTACTAAGGAAATTATTCAAAGGAGCACAAATGAAAACTTATAAATTCTTCTTTGACAAATAATTACTGAGGGCTTCACGTTGAGTTCTCTTCTTGATGATCCAGAATGCTCCAGTGCCATCAAATGAGCCTTTTTTTATCAAGATTATGGATATTTTGTTAATTCAAAAATTGTTTCATGGACCTCTTTAACCAGCCTAGTGCTGGAGTTGTTTCTAATGAAATTATTTTTGCTACAAAAGAAAACTCTGTAGAGCTGATTTAGCAGTATCAAACTTCTACCATGTTTTTTCCATTTTCCATAAGACTTCTTGCTAGATAAGTGTTCTAAAGGAAATAACCTATTGCACCTGTAAATTTTACTCAACTCCATTAAAAGTGAGGTTCCTATAATAACCAATGGAAGATAACACTCTACCAAATGAATTATGGACCACATCTCATGATGAATATACATTTCTATAAGCCATATTGTTTAACCCTTTCAAAACCTTTTCCTTTTTAAAAATAAAAAGTTAAATGAATGCTGAAATATTTTGCTATACTTAAAAATTCTATCATAAATTTTAATGCAATTATGAATTTGGATGCAACAACATATTTCAACATCATCTGTGTAAAATTTGTTCAGAGAAGTCAGGTCAGCACAACAGTCAACATTTTCAACACTTGCTGTGGATTAATAGTGAATGCTGAAAACCCATTTTATTCCAAGGTATATACATAAAACAAAAGCAGCACATTCTATATCTTGGAAGATATTTGTGGAATACATTCAAATTCAAATTATTCAGAAAATACTGAAGTTCAGCATAAACATGATTTAAGAAATATTATAAATTAGGCATTGGTGCTCACAGGACAGAGATAGAATATATTATCAAGGAGTATTCATTATTTGAAGCACACAATGAAAGGGATTATTTCAAAGGCACATAAATCTCTCTTAAATAACTTTATTAATCAATGTCATTTATAATCATTCCTTTAAAACAAGGCACTTCTAAGTTCATTATTATCTTAATCTGACAAAACAATATATGATAAAATTATACAGCGATAATTATGCATTTTCATAAGGACAAAGAGGCTGTATCTCAAGCTAAAATCAAAGTTAATCAAAATAAAGCTGAGACACTAAAGATACTTTCGTTGAACTTTATAATGTAAATCATCCAATAATCAAAGAACTACGAGTTTTTAACAACACTCATTAAGGTTTCCATCCAACATGAAACCACAAAAGTTACTTGTGAGATGATCAAACTGTATTATTGTTTAAGCTGCCCAAACATGTTTGGCTTCTATAGGACATTTTTTAGAATAATAAAATCAAGTAAGTTTCTCCTTTTGTATTATTTGGATTCTCTATTGGTTTCATTGGCCATGACTGGATGATGACACAAATTAGCTGCTCTTATTTACTACTTTCCATATTATATTTTATCCAATGTACTTAAAGGAAGGAAGAGGGCATACCTGTTGACTGCTTGTGCCCCTCCAACCAACCCTACCTCAGTAGTAGGTATCTGAATCTCCATCTCATCCTTCCTCTTTCCAAAATATAGCATAGGCTTCAGCCACTGCCCTTCCATTCATGACACTCAGGATAACCCGATGAAACCACTGCCTCCTCCTCCTCCTTCTCCCCTTCAGCTGACCCATAGAACTGCCTGTCACTTTGTTGTGAGGAGGGGAAACAAAAGAGCCATGGATCATGAAGAAATCCTCATCCCTGCTCCTCATTCTAACATATTCCCAAGGACTCCCTCCCTCAGGGAGCTCTCTGTCAATTGCCAGCATCCCCCACCCAGTCTCACCTTGCCAGGAGATATTTGAATTGCTCCCTCATTCTTCCTTCAGTGGCCACTGCAGTTAAGACATTTCAAATTTGGGGCTCAGTTCAAAGCAGCTAATGGCCATTATGCCATGCAACCTACTTCCTGGGAAGGGTAGTTGGTGGCACTGAAGCAGCCAGAACTTTGCCAAATTTCAATCCCACTGAATTCATGGATCCCAGATTTTGGACAGATTCTGGAAATTAGACTCTCTGAGGTACATTGATTCAAAAATGGTTATTTTATGATACATCATTTTACCCAATTGAAGATTACAAAGTATCAAGCAGATGAAGTTTCAGTAGTATATAGATTGCAAATGTATTCTCCATGTCATTATTCTCACTAAAAGATTGATATTGCAGCATTGGAAAGATAAATGTATGGCTCCATTTATTCAATGGATTGAAAACCTGATTGTACTTGCCACTTACACATAAACTTTGTACGGACAAATATAATGAAAAATAAGAGTCATTTGTATAGAAAACAGGTTAAAAAAGATAGCTGTAACTATGGATTAGAAATGAATATTTGTATTTACATACAATATATATGGTATTGTAATTGTTTATTGTTATGATGACGTGTTATAGTTGTTGTATTTCTTTCATGTTTTTATTAAAGCATTTCATGTGTTCTTTTTTTCTCTTTGAGAATGTATGTTTTACCATCACTATTATCTTTCAGTTCTATTCTTTTTGCTTCTATTATTTAAAATCAATAAAAAAGAAATATATGCAAAATTAAAAGTTGCATTTTATCTGCTGGGCACTTTTTAATTCACAAGATTAAAAGTGACAATTATGAACAAAATTAAATAATAGACCTTTGCATGTTTATCAGCTATTTTGCCTAAGCCAAAGGATATTTCTGTATGTGGGAAAATGTGCATTCCATTTCTGGAAACTTATCTATGCAAGCCAATAAATTAGGGTTTTTTTACGTGAAAACTGTGTTTCCAGAGCTGAATTACCCTGTGACTCAAGAAATATGAATTCCAGCCTCACTCATTAATGAGCTCAAAAGAATACTATTTAGGCAGAGACCAACTTGGGTCCTTTTAGTGGGAAAAGAAGAAAGATGCAAGGAGATTTAGAATTAAGTACATTGGTTTGAAATCAGAAGATAGGGAGATATTGGATTTTTTTTAAAATAAAGTTTTATTTGGGTTTTCACACATACAAAATACAAGTAAAACATCTTTTTTGAAAATAGCATGGTCCCGGTTGACTTCTTTATTACAGCCACAAAACTCAATTTCATGCTCCTTTTTGTGTTCTATTCCATATCTTATACTTTTCTACATTTTCTATATAGTTTTTTCCCTCTTTTAATTTTCTCATTTTATTTTGATTATCTCATCACAATTCAAATCATTATATTTATACTTTTGTCTGTTCTGTTTCAATTGCATATTATCTTTTCTCATTAAACAAATTTTCTCCTGTAGTTACTAATTGGAGAATGACACCTTTATATCTTTTAATTACATCCATTCAATTCTTATTTAAACTTCAATATATACCTTAAGGTTATGACCTTCAATATAATACATAAAACATAACTTCCAATTGAATTCTGCTGGTACATTCTTATTATACACCCTATATTCTTAAAAAAAAAAAGTTATAAATATATGTAATCATAAACCCTCCATTCCATTACAATTCAGTTGTATAATTAATAATCATTAAAATCTTAACATCTTTAACACTTCTTTTCAATTAAATATCATACTTCTTAAAGACACATATAATCTCCATAATTAATTTTTCCCTTATTTCTCTTCACATGTCTTTTGTAAATCATTAAATGTTTATTTTGTTACATTTATTTATTGACAAGCATTCCACTGAATTACAATAGCTATTTTATCAAACATTTTAATCATACATTGTTTCATATTTTCTAAAATTATTTCTGTTTCTAATATAACAATACTATCTTATGTACCTTTGCAGAATCCTTTTCCATTAAATTTTCACCCATTATCTCTAAATAGGCGCTGTTTCTCTATATTTTGTTTCTCATAATTCCAAATCTCCATTTCTAAAAACTGAAATACGAATTCAAAAGAACCTTCTCCTTTCTTGTGCATCTTCTTTATACTTTTTAAGTTCCATTTTCAGTTCTTCTAAAAGTGGAGCCATTTTAAACAGTTTAAAACAACCACCCGATTGATTTTAGTCATTCAATACAATAAGCAAATCCAGAAATCATCAAGTAATCCAAATAGTCCAAATTATTTCTTCTATTTCTTTTTCACTTTCTCTTCCTGGGGTTTTGTTGCGATATTTCAGTTAAAAATGTATCTTTTGGAGGTCTTGTTGAGATTTTTGCTGTAAGTTCTTTTTTAATTCCAGGCAGTCTCCTCCCTTCCAGATCCTGCCCTTTTATTCTTTTCTCTCCCTTTCCTGTTTTCAAAAAGCTTTTGATTATCCAGAAATCTTTATTATCCCTTTGACTTTTTATTTTCAGCATTAAATGCCTATTAATGTCAAAGTGGATTTTTTCTAATTTCTTGCTTAAGTCTCTTAGCTGTCAGTATAGGAAAAGGAAGAAAAAAAAACCAAATCTTTTCCCTTTATCTCTCCTTGCGCAGCTTAAAATCTTCTTAGGGAACAATGTTGGTTTTTTTCCTAATAGTTTCAATTCCAGGGTACCTTATTTGTTACTTTTGCTGTTTGACCTGGTCAACCAAAACTTTCTCTTCTTATCTTCCTCCTGCACATTCTTTTCCAGTTGAGTACTTCTTTGTGGTGGCCATTTCTGACTACCGCTACAACCGCCTTCAGGAAAAGGAGTAATGGCCAGCTGGGGAGGAGAGATGCGGCTCTCCTCAACCCTGCAGGCAGTCTCCCCCCTCTTCGCCACCTCTACAGGGTGGCTTAGCCCTGAAACCAGCCGGCTCGGGGCACTCCAGCAGCAAGCACGGATCGAAGCCTCACAGAAACGAGGTCTTGGGTTGTAACTGAAGAAGCTCAAACCGGAAGTCCAGGTATTGGAATTTTAAGGACCTGAAATAGGCACACTCACAAAATGGCTACTATGCTGAGCATAGCTGATTACATACAAAAACTTGTTTCTTTAAATGTGAATTACCCAGTCCATGACCAAATTTTGTTGGCTCAAAAGGTATTTTTATAAATAAATATAATGTTTAAGAACTGTATTTAGCCTTGTGTTTGTGATTGCAATGTCCAATTTACTGAAAAATTCCAAGAATAAACTTGGTAGCCTCCAAATGTTGAGAACGTCAAACCACTTCAGTTATCAACTAAATGTTATGTGGCTAAAACCAAGGGGACAACAGACTCTTACAACTTCTGTCAAAATGAGGAAAGCAGCATATTAATGTTAAGCTAAATGCCTGTGCCTTTTGAACACTTGTGCAACATTGTGATATGCACTGAAAAGGAGCTGGGCTTGAATTCCAAAATTGCAACTTTGCCTGGGTTATTTTGACCCCTTTGTCCTCCCTGCAGATGTAATGCCAAATATCTCAAAGACCAAGGCAGTCTCCCCAAGTGTTACTCTTCTGTAAAACTCTGACTAAATTCAGCTCGCACTATTATATCTCTGACACAAGTTTAAAATCATGGTATTGTGGATCATTTACTTAGCATGTAAAAAGAAATCTTTATCACTCCAGAGAAAGCTTGCATTATTCTCTATTACCAAAATTAAGAGAGAAAGAGACTATAGATAAATATTACTGGAATGCCTTAGTAATATTTGGAGCCAGTTTTGTATAGGCAGCAAGACAGAAACAGGAAATCATGAATTCTAGTTCTGCGTTAGATGCAGTCTGTTGGGTATCTTGGGTCAGTCATTCTCTCTCAGTCCCAGGGAGCAGGCAAGAGCAAACCACTTCCAAAATCTTACTGAGAAAGCTGGAGGGATATGTCCAGTTACCTGGAGTAAAAAAACAACAACCAACAACGATGAATCTAAAAGCACCAGAAAAAAATAGTCTTATTCACTTCTTTTGGTTCTCCAGCTGATACATTATTTAATTAAAATATGGCAAAAGTGTGTGGTTTTATATAATTTTCCTCTTTTGCGTATACATCATTTATGCTTTTACTGTATTATATTGTACTGGCTTGGGTGTTCTCTAAACCTATGTAAATGAATAAATAAAATCCTTCAATTATAGAAGCCAACAATTCTGGTTGCCAATTCTGGATTGTAAAAAGCAAGGATCTGTCATTGTTCCTTGCTTAGTATTTATAACTATCTTTACATCTATCTAAGGGTCCCAAGGAAGAGTTTTACCAATGAGGGAGTATTTCTTTTACATGTGCTTGTTCCCAAGTAACTGATACCAATTCCCAATTCAAGAATTGATACCAATTCCCAATTCAAACAAATTCATTCAGGCATTTTCTCTGCTGATTTGCATTGACCATTGGATCATTCCTGATGACACAGCATGAACTTTTAACAGTTCCACTGGGGTGGTCCCCTGCTTGCAGAATTTTTTGTTTGTCCTTTCCATTGTGGTTTTTAAGACATGGAAAGATTCTCAGTTATTTCTTTTTAAATACAACTGCTTCCCAAACTACCAATCACGGTTGGTTCATCAACATTTCATTGGGGGCGGGGGGAATACAAAACACTGTTATGCATTTGTAACTCCTTTGGGGAGAAAGCAGGATATGAATGAACTGGGGAAAAAAATAATGAATCAATTTTGTGCTTTCCCAGATCTGTCTTTTTTTTATTTTCCTCACTAGAAAAGGTTCCATTTTTACCAAAGTTTTTTAGTGAAAAACTTCCACTAAAACAGATGCTCCTAATAACTTTCCTCTGTCATTAACTTGTCCCAACCTCATGGACTAGCAACCTCTTCTCAACCACTTCAAATCTAACTCTATTTCCTTTCAGTTTCTCTTCACCAATTTCAGATCACAAATGCTTTCAGGACAGTGGTGCGTTTCAAATATTTTTATCACCGGTTTGGTGGGTGCGGCTTGGTGGGTGCGGCTTGGTGGGGATGCTTTGCACATGCATGCCAAATGCACACTTTGCGCAGGCTCAGAGGCTTTCTGATTTGCCTCCTGCAGTCCTGCACTCTCCCTATCACTTCAGCAGCTGCCGTGCAACAATCTGCTATGGCGCGCAAAGTAGCTGCACTTCAAAAGCAAGAAATAAAGGTTAGTATGGGAGCAAAGGTGGGCGGAGAGAACTGGTTTGGTCTCTGCTGCTCATTGGCACGATTGGCTCGAGCCGAACCGGTAGAATACCACCACTGTTTCAGGAGCTTGTTACTGCGGACTGGGTGAAAGCAAAAGGCAGAGGGTAGGAGAGCAAGGAGGACAAGCAAGGAGTATCAGCACAGAAAACTAAAGCATAGTGGAAGTATGCCGAGAAATACACTCCACTCAATGGAGACAAGTCCTCAATATTGTTGTTGCTTACAAGGTACATGGGTTGGTTTAGGCCAGGGGTCTTCAAACCTGACAGCTTTAAGACTTGTGGACTTCAACTCTCAGAATTCCTCCTCCAGTCATGTTAGCTCAGGAATTCTGGGAGTTGAAGTCCACAAGTCTTAAATTAGCCAAGTTTGAAGATCCTTGATTTAGCCCTTGGCATGCATTGACAGAATGTGTATATTCTGCAACAAATACATCTACCAGTATAATCTTTATCCCTACAATAAGCACTATTTATAATTTCTAATGTGCATTTCAATCACTCTTTCAAGGAATTTCCTGGAGAAGTACTTTAAAAATTAAAATAGCAAACCAATGCTTTAGCTTTGTAAATGCATTTTCAATAAAGAGAAAAAGAATCCCTTTCTATGGGTTGATAATGGGAGTCAGAAGGGTTTTCTAGCTAAAAAACATGATCAGATTTGGAAAACTGGAGACAATGCCTTCACCTCTACAAGAAAAGGATTTGCATTCCTTTTGATCCCCATCTCCAATTTTCCTTTCTGCCTTTACTTCAGCTGCATATATGACAATGAAATACAAGACATTTCTAAGAAGGTAACATTTCAATAGAACAAGTAGAACAACAAGTGAATTGTAACAAATGAAAAAAAATTAAAACTTTCCATTTAGCTGGCACTGAAACCTCAGAAACAGATATGAGAGATCACAAAAGATAACACTGCAGAAGGAACTCAGCAGAATTTTTGTACTTGTGACTTATCCAGCTATCTTTAAATAGTTGAGGAAAGATAGGATAAATATATTTCCACACATTTTGGGAAGGAAAGAAAGAGAAACTTTCTTTATAGAAACCAAGCTAGTACACAGAATGATAAATTCTTCTGGTTACAGAAAAATGTGAGCTTTGGGATATGGGTGGAATGGTATAAAAAATTGCAAGAGGAAGCAACTATTCCCTGACTACGTAACACTCAACATAGAAGCAGGTTAAGAATACTTCACCTTTTTCAGTGAAACTGTGGGTTTGGCATTCCTGTAAGAAATTCATGTTCTTTGTCTTTCAGTGGCCATGGGGATGGGGTTGTAATCCAATATGTGGGGTCCTTCATGTCACCTAGTTTGGTAATGAAATGTCTTCAAGAAAACCACCAAAATCAGAGTGCATGAAGGAACCCACAGTTTAACCTTCGAGCTTCAAATATTCTCTTCTATTGGGAATTCAATATATCAGTATCCTGGTTGATTTGTATGTGGGCGTGGGTGTGTGTGCGTGCCCTTTTAATGTAAACCTGGGTTTGACTCTTTTTGCTTCTCTCCATTTGTACCCTTCCTCTTGCTTTATGTATTTTCTGCTTTGTGTATTTTCTTTTGCATGTCACCCTGTCTGCCCTCTCAGTGTCCTTGCTTTGATCTTCTTGAGCTTGGCATTTTTGCAAGTCACTTCCAACCAGAGCAGCAATTGGCCTTACTAAACCTGTATCCTTTTAAGTTTTGAATACAGTGTTTCCATCCTTTGCCGTGAGTTATGCTTATTTATTTAGATAATTATGTTTTATTTATTGACATAAATGCCTTTATTTATCACGTAAATGCTCAAGGCAGCTTACAAGCATTTTTAAAGTTACAATGTAAAAAAACATAACTGTAAAATCAATTCAATTAAAATAATAGCTTAAGATTACTATCATTCAAATATAATTAAAACAATATTAAAAGCTTGGTGATAAGAGAGGTATTCTCTTTGTTTTTTTCTTAAATCCTGGAAAAGAAGGCCAAAGGCATTTCTCAGGGACACTGATGTTCCTAACCATTAATTTATTTACAGTATTTGATTCCCCCCCTCACCTTAATTTTATACAAAGCAGTGAACATAATGCTCCCTATTCTTCTCCAACAACAACCCTGTGGGGTAGGGTGTGCACTGTTACATCATGCCACAAGCCCTGCCTTTTCATACTTGCATTGCAACATCACATGAGAATGTATAAGCAGTGGAGGAAGTTGCATAGCAACGTTGCTATGCAAGTTTTGTCGTCTGTTTCCCCCTGCAAATGCATTCCATAGCTGCAGAGCTACCCAGGAGAAGATCATCTGCCCTATACCATACAGCCATGTTTCAGGCAGCTTGGCTAATTTCAAAAGGTCTCTCCGTTGATCTAAGTTAACCAGGGAGTTTAATAAGAGAAGAAGCAGCCATTATGGTTAGATATCTGGAAAGATGCAATTTGAAATAAGATGTCCTACTATTTGAAGAGCTGAGCCTTACAGAGCCCAACACGTTTCACATTTCATGCTATTGAGTTGTCAGTTTTTATAACCATCCATTATATATACATCATGCAGGAAATATAGACTGAAAGCATCTGGTCTTAGGATGCTAGGGTGAACCAACCTATACACTGGGAAGGTTGTGTATCTTAAATATTTTTCACAATGGTCATATAGACTATTATTAAGATCAGCAGAGTTCTTAATAGCAATCCTTAAACTCTTATGAAACTACAGGCAAGATCCAATAGGAAAGGGTGGACTACCTCAGTCACATGTATCTTGAAGTTGAACCTGAATATGCCAGCCAACTCAAGAATTTCAGTTTTAAAGCCACACATTTTCCTATCCCCAATCCTCCAGGATTTATTAAAAATGCCTTTCCTTACATGGAGATTCCAAAAATTATTGCAATTGAGTGACAAGAACTTGGAGGTGATGCATTGATTCATGTTTCTTTCAACTATCGATATATTTTGATCCCAAAGTAGATTGCTCTCTTTAAAAGCAAACAGGCTTGATTAGGATTGCCACCACCTGTATTTATTTTAGATATTAATTATAAACATAGAACAATTAGACATGGGAAATTATTTCTTAAAGGGAAAAAAAAAGCAGATCCATTAAATAGCAAGTTGAAGAGCCCTTGAAAGGAATCCCGGTATATTTGTCATTGGAGGAGGAAAATGTCAAGAGGAAATTAAACATTTGTTTAATCAAATGCAAGACAATAGGAAATAGCGGGGCCCAGAAAGCTGGGAAGGTAACGGTAAGTGGGAAGTAACTAGGATGTTTAGGATGATCCAAAAAATGATTTATGATCATAAAACTAAAAAGGACTGTGGAAAAATTGAAACTGAGAAAATGGAAACATTTAATGCAGTGGAACTAAAAGCAAAAGCTGAAAATGTCAAGCCGGTTTACTGTGTAATGAAAAAAAAAATACAGAAAAAGGGTGAGAATAAAACTGTCAAAAATGTCCATATGTTAATTAGTAAACCCTAATGATTAATATAGATCAAAACTTCTATTGCAGAGCTTGACAAAGAACAAGAAAGGGGCAACTAAAATAAAGGTTAGGCCACTCCTCTATCGTGAAAGACTTTTTGAAATTAAAACCATAAAGTGACCAACATCGACAGGCTTGTTTGTGAGTTTTTCAGATGTACCTGACTGATCTCTGTGTGCGCTGGATCAGGATGTAATACTGACTTACTGCAGCCTTCAGGCTAAGCATTCCTAACATTATACAACCGGGGTTTACCCTCAGAGATCAAAGGGAACTATTTTTGTTTTTGATTTGACCAATTATTGCACTTCATTCCTAGATTTTATGCCAACACTCATAAACTACTGACTCTAGTCCTCCAATATCTCAAACTAACTATAAAAAGAGGAGGGGTATCAATAGACTCTTTTATTATATGCAAGTGTGATAGAACATGACATGAATCAAACAAAATAAGAGGTGATACCACTGGCATGATTGAACAGTTTTGAAAGAAAAAAAATGAGAGAAAAGAGGAAAATGTTAATTATCTCATATTTTCCTTTCTTCCTCCTTTTTCTTTAACTCACCTTCAGTATCAGAGACATTAGTTTGCCCAAACAAAATTCCGAGCAATAAATGGCAGGTGTATTGATCCTTTCATTGCATTTTTTAAAAAAAACTGAACCCTCATCCGATTTCTATGCAATTGTTCCCTTCCAAAAATATATTTATTTATTTATTTTAATTATTAGATCAATGCATCTACTTCCCAACCTCCCTTCAAACAAATGCTACTGAATTACGAAACAGATGAGATGCAACCCGTCCTTACAAGTTCAACTTTGTTGCAAGGGCCCTTTACAATGAATGGACGAAGACATGTCAAGGCCCCATCGGCAATAAATATTTTTTTTTCTTTTTAAAACCTTTGCTAAATTATTTTGCCATCCATGCTTGGGTTATCAGCAATCGGCTGGAACAGCACAGAAGATATCACCCAAGAAGCCAGATTTTGCCAGGGGCTTCAATTCACAATTCACATTCTGTACACATTCAATATAACTATGTAAGATACATATCCTATGCAGGAAACACATATGTGTAAAATTATTTGGAGGAAAACACTGAGGTATATGCTGCAAGACTAATAATATCCTACTGGTAATTAAGTTAGATTAAATTGTACTTATAAATCCACAACTGAAAACGGATATGACTCATTTGAATTAGATTGTTCACACTTTGCATGAAGGCTGCTCTCTGCAAAATTTGATTAAACAAACACGATAAACAGGTTTGCTTTCATTTTTTTACTGGCAGTGGCTGGTAGTTGCAGGTTGTAACAGCAGTAATTTGGTCTCTTTAATCTGGCTCTCTGCCCAAAGAGTATGCGAAACCCAAAAATCCTAGGATACTCATTTTTACCTTTATACTTTTTTAAAAGTTTATTTCAAATATCCAAATAAATACAAATAAATGTTTTTAAAAGAACTGATAGTCTGCTGCTATCAACAAGTGTCCTTGCTTAGTTTCCCCTTTAAGGCTGTTTTGCAAAAGACTTGCTTTCCCTGCATGAAGTCCTAATTTCATATGTAGAGCGGTCTAACATATAAACTCCCCCCTCCTGCTTTTTGCAATATGCTCCAGAACAGGGGCTCTCAATAGAACAAGGGGATGACCTCTCCTTGCCCTACTGAGGAGTTAAGAGATGTATTGTAGCAGGACTGTTCTTGCTTCTACCACCGAGACTGATAGAATAGAAGATGCTTTGGTAGTTGAGCAGGAATGAGGAAAGCTTATTCCAATTCTCCCAAATTAGCTCCATCCTGAGCTATCTGGAGCTCCAGGAGCAACCAACTCAAATGTATCCATAACATTCTTCCTGTGGTTTTCTGTGATTTCTTAGCTGCTCAAATCGAAATCAAGGGCTGGACTCAACAAGCACATTGACAAGTTGAATAATATCTTGGTTTTCCCCGGAATTAGTCAGGGCTTCAGATGAAATAATTAGTAAATATTATATTAACAAAAACAAAAATCAGTATGAATATGGTATATACCTATTTTCCCAGCATTGGTAAGAGTTTGAGCATAAATATATACCTAGGATTGCTTTCTGTGTATCTTTCCCAAATATATAATGTAAAAATGGCTTTTTAAAATCCAGTTACTATTCTCCTTTTACAGGAATTATGATACAAGCAACATCTATGTCAAGAATGTTCAAATGTTTTATTTGTCTCTGTTGAGTAATCCAGCATTCCTCACAGTCTTTTAATGCACAAACCTGCATGATTTATGTGCTTCCTGTATGCATTTAGGTGTTCTTTTTCCAGCTGACTGACCAACGCACGAGCCCAAATTAACTTCCTAAGAAGTCATCATGGGTGTCTTTCGTAATAAACTTGTTTCCATTTTCCCAGCACAATTCCTTAATAGAACTCCTATCATTCTTTCACCACACTGGAATCTTGGTTGACTAACATTAACATGAGCAAGATTCCTGTGACATCACTTCAGTGCAAGGCCCACAGATGTTTGTGCTATATTATTCTCTAATATGTGTCAAGATTTTTTGTTATCCGATGTTGTTAAGGGATTCCATTTCCAGGGTCTTCAGGGATATTTACTGTATACTTCCATGAAGAAAGCAAAAAATGTAAGAAGTAATTAAGGAGGAATTCTTGGCCTGCATCTGTTCTTATCATTAAAGGCCAGAAGTCCAACCTTAGTTATCAAAAAGAGGCAGATGGTAGCGCAAATATCACACTGAGGCTTCGCAAATGGGGTGGCAAAAAAACCACAGACATTTAATTCTTAAGTGCCTCAGCCTGGCAAAAAATAAATAAATAAATAAAGATTCCCAAGGCACAAGAGGGTTGAATTAAAATACTTATTGCAAACAAGACTACAGCCTCAAACACAATAGATGATGGATAATTTGGTGACCCTTGGTGGTTTGGAAATGTTCACATAATGGCCTTCTCTGCCTTGGGAACTGCTGGTTCCCACCTCGTCATGAGCCTCAAACTTTAGCTACCATTGCCACTAATTGCATTGGGAAGTCCCTTCTCCTTCCACAGAAATCAGTGGGGTCAAATATCCTATGAAGAAAAGTAACAAGATTACTAGCTGTGGAAGTGATGTCATCTGAACCTCCCAGCAGGCAGCCCATTTCTATTACAACTGACTACCCATATATACCATAAAACATTAAAATTTTATCCTTGTATTACCTTGTTTCCCTTTTCCCTCCCCATTCCTTATATTCCCTGTATCACCACTTTTCTATCTACAAGCCTAAAGACAGGAGATGCTTTATTTTTATTATATTCCAGAAAGCTGAAAAGCAGGATAAAAATGTCTTCATAAAATAAATGAAATAAAATATACAAGGGCAAAAATCGGCATACAGGAGAAATGCTCATAGATCAACGCATATTTATTCAACAATTACTTTAGTCTTTGGTTACAAAACAGATTTAATGGACAAAGTTCAGCAAAGTAAAGCAGAATTCAACTGAAATAAGCGGGACTGTACAAACAGGTCTATGCAGAATGTATTCATTCCAAAATCAGTCTCACTGAATGCCAAAAAATTCTTAGCACTGCAATTTAAAGCAGTGTTTCTCAATCATATCAATTTTAAGATGTGCGGACTTTAATTCCTCAAATTCTTCAGCCAGCATGTCCATAGTCTTAAACGATTATCAGGATGAGAAACACTGTTCTAAATAATCAACCACCAGGATTACTTTTAACCCTAAGAATACCACTGCACTTGTGACCGTATACCTCTGGAAATGCGGTAAAACAAGTATATAAAAATTCTATCCTACAGAATACAAATAAGCCATAGGGTTCTCTTTAAACCCAAGCTTTCTCAACAAAGTTGCACTCACTTTTTGCAAGACAGGGAGAAGTTCTATTCAGCAGTCAATTACAGGTACCAACTGCCCCATGAAGTGACTGTTGAAGTAATGATGGGGCTAAAAAATTTTTTTGCGATCCATCGTCACACTTAACGACCATCGCACAATCCCACAGGGACCACAGTGTGATCACAATTCATCTGTTTCACAACCATTTGGGTGCATTTATGACTGTCGCAGCATCCTTATTACAGAACCGCTATCCACATACTTCACAACTTGCTTTGCAACAAGCTGTGCAATACAGAAGGCAGAAGTAGAATCATAACTTACAACCATGTGATTTTTTTTTTCATTTAGTCACTGTGTGGCCAATCCCAAGTGCGATCACTAAGCAAGGAGTACTTTTGCTATTTATTCTATGTGAAAACTTTTTAAAATGTTCACTGGTTTAAGGCCCGGTCCCACTGGCCGACGGACGCAAAACGTATGCATAAAGGACAGAGCAGACAAGCAAAAAATTTCGGGGGTGGCTCCATCCGTTGTCATCCGCTCCAAAAAGTGGTGAAAATTTGCATAAACAGAACGGAAAAGAACGACGTGCGGTAGTATGTAGCGGGATGTTAAACGGTATGTTCATAGAAGCCTAGCGGATGAAACCGGATGGAAGTGGAATGCACCTGCGAAGGGGTTGCGGAGAGAATTTCAAAGCGTAGCGCATAGAGCAGGATGAACGCGGATGATACATCAGTATGCCTAAAGGAAAGAAAGGGGATGCCGCACAGATGTATTATAGCATGCCAACACCATTCACTGCGCATCCTTTCTATTTCCGTCCTCACTAAACGCTGTGTTAGGACGTCCACGTGTACCTTATCTTTCCTCCCTCTTTCCCGTTATTCAGCTGCAGCGGATGTGAGTTGCGAGGATGGCTCAGAGGATGCAGATGAGGAGATACAAGCCGGATATTTAACGGATGATAAACGGACATATAATAGAATTTGTTGGCCTTCGTATGTATGTCGCGGATATTAACATCGTACACAGGCAGAAAGTTCATGCCGTTCAGCAAAGTTTTGTGGCAGCTTCAAAATTTCTTTGTGCAAGCGTATGAAATCGCAGTGGACGGGTGCTGCGAACACTGAGTATAGAGGCGTATGAAACAGTCAATCAATGAGTACACAGCGTATGGATCATAGCGTTTTCCAATGGATGGCAAGCTTTTTTAAACGTTTTACATCCTCTTTGCATCCGTAAGTGCAGTGGGACAGGGCCTTTAGTAAAAACCTTTAAAACCAAGGGTGGATAGAGGCCATTTTCAAGAGTTATTCATCTCTCTATATCAAAATCAAGTTTTTCAAAAAGCTGCTTTTGGTGCAAATGGTAGTTTTAAATACTGCCCCCACTCTCTACCCCTGTATTGTGGAAAAGCTATTTCAGATTATTCAATATCTTATTCATAACAATATACCTGCATTCTGAGATCAGTGAGACTCTACTTGTAGATTTGCTGGAACATTAGCAAACAAAAGGAACAGAAACTCTTAAATTGTGGCTCCCTGCTTCTGTCTTACTGATGTTCAACCTTCCCTAGATTTTCAAGTGAGCCCCAAAGCCTGACTTGTTCAGCTTGACCTACAGTTGATTTTGAACTTATAATTTATACAGTGATGTTGTGTTTCAACTACTTTTATATCATTTGTTTGTATTGTTCTAATTTTTGTTTTTTAGTTTTGTTGTCTGGCTTCCTGAGAGGTTTCTTTTAATGGAGGTTTCTAAATATCTAAAGAGAGATAGGTTGGTGCGACAGTTAAAAGCATCAAGAAACTGGGAGAGTGAGACTTCTAGTCCTGCCTGAGGCTCTCTCTCAGCCCTAGGCAATGGCAAAGCATTTCAGAAAAACTTTGCCAAAAAAAACTCAGAGCAAGAAAACCGTTATTGGAACTTTAAATGGTACAGATATAAGCTTACTGATTTTGAGGATTTTTTTTAATCTTTACAGATTGCTATCAGAGCACCAATTTATATTGTAAATAATATTCTACATCAGTACAGCATATCACTACAGTTTTGTTAAATCTACAAAACTACCGTGTAGCTCATATATATAGCCTGAAAAATCTATCTACCTTATTGCAATACCATAATCCCAAATACTGCGTATTATAATGCTATCATCATTCAGGCAGAAATGAATGCAAACAGATCTAAAGTATAACTGGGTTCCANCTGCGTATTATAATGCTATCATCATTCAGGCAGAAATGAATGCAAACAGATCTAAAGTATAACTGGGTTCCAACAATTTAAACATTCAGTAAATATACTGTAAAATTAGCATGGACAATCCAGTTCACATGGTATATTATTTTCCTAAGTATGAATATCACTTAGTAATTTGAGTTAATGAAATTATTACTTTAACTATAATTTTAGCAGCCATCAAAAATATCTACCTTTTAATATAGTATATCTGTCAGTTTCCCTGAAAAACAAACCAATGGTCAATTTCAGTAATTTCCTTCCAAAAGAGAAGTGTTTGGAGAATAGGTAACAGATAACAGATAATCAGAGTTGGAAGGGACCTTGTAGGTCATCTAGTTCTTTTCTCTACATTGAATTTCATTTTGTTAGATACGGTCCAGTGTTCTAGTCTGTCAAGATCCATCTGGATCAGAAAGAGAGAAGAAGCCAATTAGTCCTATTGTAGAGAAAAATCTGAAACTTTTATTTTTATCATGCCCTTTTCTGATGCCATCTAAACAAAGATCTAGTATAATCTAATATAATGGTTTCCCCATTCCTTTCTGGACACTTCAGCCTCTAAGATATTATCTTTGGCCAAATTGGCTTTTATGAGTTTCCAGAATAATGCTGTGTCTTTACAGTTTATGGCAGTCAGGAGAGATTGCCAAGGAGTCATTTGCCTTCTTATGCTTTAGGGGAAGTTTATATTCCCTTTTTTTCTTAAGTAGTTCCATTATTACCCATGGGGCACAACTAACTTTTGCTCTCCTTGCCAAATTCCTAATCATAGAACATGCTGTCCTACGTTCCACATCAAATCAGCAGCTATGTTGTTGCTGAGTTGAATTTAAGGTAGAGGGGCCCTGCCTTAATTCCGGTTTTAAATGGTCAACTGTTGATAGTGGCTCAGGATAACTGGAGAAGTTGGATCAGCATTAATTTTAAGTTGGTTATCTTACAAGATGGTTTGAATGAAATACTGAAGTGATCTGTTCAGCTAAATTAACAGCCCATTTAATTATTTTTTTGTTATAGTGCAGGCATGTGATCATTGTGTATTTTCAATATTCTGGTATCTTCAAAGTATATTGGAATATAATAGGCTGATGATCACTATAGCCTTATAACATCTTTTAAACAAAGACAATATTTTTGTCAGTGACTCAATATTACAGCTAATTATGATAGTACAGTTTCATGAAGCATGATCTCCAAACACAAGAAGAGATCGTTTTTATCAGTTTAGGAACAAACCCCAGGCAAGCAGTTCTCTGGAAAAGAAACAAAACAATATTGGAAGAAACTTTAGCAAATCCAAGGCAGGATCTGTTGCAGCTGTCTGGGAAGGGCACAAACTGTCTTTCAGGGAAAGCAAGCAGAAACATAACTCATTCATTTGTATTTCCAAACATTCATTTCAGTAACTGGTAACAACTAGAAGGCTGACACAGCATTTTATGACTATAAATGGCAGATGCTGCAGGATGTACAACAGTTGGGCATGGAAATAATTTAGTCAGCTATTAATATGAAACCAATGTGTTTTAGAAGCCACCATCTGCTTCAACAAAGAAAAAAGGGGGGAGGAGAACAACATTTCCCAAGGTAAGCAAGGAACTTTTAGCAAAGAATCCCCGGAATTTAGAAAGAAATTTGACTTCTTCCACCCTATATCTTTGTACACACAGTCTCTCTACCTATATAAAAGCATGTATGGCACAAATTAACATAAATCATTCTTTATGGCAGGGAATAACAAAGCTACATAATAAACAAGAAGGGTGAAGCATGATTTTGTTGCATTATAATAATTTGGCCTACTAGCTCTTAGCTGCAAAAATCAAGGTGGCCATAAAAGGCCACAAGCAAAAACCAACAATTCTATCTTTTTGTCACCATCTAGGGATTGTCTGGATTTTTGCAGCTCAACCACCGTGTTCTGTTTATTAATATGGTACTGCAAATGCTTTGAAAAGAAAACAAGCTGCAGCAAAATCATGGTTAAGGGAAATAACAACAAATTTAAATGTGTAAATTATAAGTAAGAGCCACATAAGCAATTCTACTGAACTCCTGGTCCCCAGCCAGAGGAAGGAAGAAACAGGTCCATGTGCAAGTGTCCCTTATCACTCTTTCTATGAAGTAGCAATAACAGCTAATACTCGCTTCTATTGCTCTATCTTTCTTAAATTCTAACTAGAAAACGAGAATGATACCTGTAGGATTTCGTAGTAAGACAACAGCTGTGTATATAGTTGCATCCTTTTCTGCAAGCCAGAAATGAACATGGTCACTTATTTCTTGAACAAAATAACCAACATACCATGATTGGTGGTAGATGTGTTCCCTAAATAAACATCAGCATATAATTTTCACTTAAATATGTTAGAACCCCATTTTACTTCCAAATAAGATTTCCTGGCTTTCTTCCAGTTGGAACTTTTACTTCAGTTCCTCTTCTCTGCCTTTTGTTCATCAAATGTCTCCAATCCTTACTTTTCTCATTGTATTGTAGAGTTTCCCTGTAATTTGCAACAATCTAAACTATCCTGATGAAACTCAAATACTTTGGCCACCTAATGAGAAGGAAGGACTCATTGGAGAAGAGCCTAATGCTGGGAATGATTGAGGGCAAAAGAAGAAGGGGGTAGCAGAAAATAAGGAAGCTGGATGGAGCTTAAATGGACTCTGGGGGGATGATAGAAGACAGAAAGGCCTTGAGGAACCTTGTCCATGGGGTTGCGACACGACTTCGCAACTAACACCAACAAAACTATCCAGGATGGGCCAAAAAGATTATCAGAATGTTTCTGAATATCACACCAAAAGACAAAACAATTTACAGCCTTCTTCAATGGGCAAAGCTAAGGACTGCAGGCAGTGGAAGAGTTCAACTTTGTCTATGTGAAGTGATATTTTCATTTTTCATTCCATTTAGTGGAATGTTTAGTGACAAAACAAACCCTGTAAGGCTTTCAATGTTGCTATGTTACCACAAACTCCCCAAAACAAGTGGTCTATGGCGATTCTCAGTCATCCAGGTCATGGTTGTCCCAAAGGTGCTTTTTTTTTTTTCAAGAGGCAATTGGACTTTTTGTTTTTTCTTTGAAGACATTTCGCTTCTCATCCAAGAAGCTTCTTCAGCTGTGACTGGATGGTCCTTCCATTCCCCACCATCCCGTCAGAGCTGAAGAAGCTTCTTGGATGAGAAGTGAAATGTCTTCAAAGAAAAATCAGAAAGTCCAGTTGTCTTTTGAAAAAAAGCCCTTTTGGGTCCCTAAAACAAACTTTGCACAATGGTGTACAAACTATTTGTTAAAATTCATTGCACAATGCAAGACTCACTATGAATTAGATCCTTTTTTTGTAAGCTAGTACATAATAATTTTCTGTCCCACTGAATTATTAAGGGAATAACAATAAAACTAAACTCCTTCCAGGACTTCACTGCTATCTGTAAATCTTCTTCTCATATAGTTATAAAACTATTTTGAAAATTTTGAGAATATAAAATAAATTCACAAAATAAATGCACTTTGGGGGCAAGTGGTATACTGTAAGAAGGAAATGATACATCTTTTTTAAAAAAAGATTTATGCAACAGGCATTAATCTCTGAGTCAAAAACTAGCATCTGAAGTCAGAGAAATATTTTTAGAACTAAACCAAAACAGTGTAAAAAAACATTGGTTTACTGTGTAAAATGCATAACGCAAAGCCTGGTGATTCTGAGTCAGGAAAGAGTTTCATATGTATTGACACAGAGGTTAGGAATTTCTCTTTTATACCTACCTTTCAGTAAGTGCTACAGTAGGATTTAAGAAAAAAGCCAACAATATTGCAATAAGATTCTACTTTTTCTTCTTCTTAAAGTTATACCTATGGCTGCCAAAATGATACCGATCTTTTGATATTTGCCATGTCTCCTTGCTTTCAATTTTTCTCCTGAGGCTCATAATAAAATGGGTGCAAAACAAAATGGCAATCTGAAGCAGGATGTTTATTTCCACAATGGTCACAGGAGCGCTATTAGAAAGCAATATCATGTGTTCTATCTGGAAGGAATTCAGGGATGTAGCAATTTCTTGGCCTACTCAAGATTATATTCAGGAGATCAAGACCTTAGATTACCGAGGGTCTTGATCTCCTGAATACAATCTTGAGTAGGCCAAGAAATTGCTACATCCCTGAAGTTCAAAGAAGTTTATCTCTAAACATTTTAACTTTGGAACAATAGCCACCCAATGGGGTAGGTGGGGTGAAAGGAGTAATTGACTCCAAGTCATCCAATAAGCTTTTGTGACTGAGAGTAGACTTCAACCTAGCTTTTCTAAGTCTTACTCTAACTTGCTACCTTCTACAGCATCCCAGAGGACAGAAGTCACCAAGGTTCCTCTCCTACTTGGCATTGTCTGGGCAGCTTCTTCCTGCCTGCACTTTTAACAGATCACCATATCCTTTCTTCCTATTGTAATAGCACATTTTGATTAAATATTTTTTAATAATAATAGTAAGACAGAGGGACTAATTCTGGCTGCATAAAACCAAGCCTTCAGAATAAATGCACATAAAGCCAAAATTGAGAAGACAGGGAAGGATGGTCTCTGCAAAGAAGCTGAAGACACAGTGCACCACTTGATCGCTGCTGCAAGAAGATTGCAAAACCTGATTACAGGTAGCCCTCAACATCGAACCACAATCGAGCTGAAAATTTATGTTGCTAAGTGAGAAATTTGTTAAGTGAGTTTTGCCCCATTTTATAACTTTTCTTGCCACATTTGGCAAGTGAATCACTGCATTTGTTAAATTTAGTAGCACGGTTCTTCAGTGAATCTGGCTTCCCCATTGACTTTGCTTGTCAGAAGATTGCAAAGGAACATGACATTGCAACTGTCATAAATGTGAGTCGGCTGTCAAGTATCTGAATGTAAATCACGTGACCATGGGAATGCTGAAATGGCCGTAAGTGTGAAAAATGGCCACGTCAGTTTTTTCAGTGCTGTTGTTACTTTGAATGGTCACTAAGCGAATTGTTGCAACTTGAGGATTACCTGTACAAACAATGATGTAACAAAGTATCAACAACAAAGTGCATTTGACTATCTGCAAGAAATACCATTTGCCTGGAAGCAAGAACTGGTAGGACCATAAAATATACAAAATAATAGACTATCTGGAGACTTTAGAATTCAAACAGACAAGCACCTACCATATAACCCCCAAGCCCTAACAACTGTTGCTAAGGACAAAAATGTCTGCAGAGCGGATGTGGAAACAGAGAAAGACCTGGAGAAAATTCACAAAAGACCTGAAGTAAAGACAGTTCCAATAATTATAGGCATCTTGTGTACAATCCTAACACACCTGGAGCATCAGTTGAACACCACTGGCATCATCAGTCAACTGCAAAAGACAGCTTCTAACATCTACTTAATTCAGGTCCTTGATGAAAAATTGATAAAAATGCCAAATCCTGTCTAAAAATCTGGCTGACTGTGTGACTAATTGTAACAACAATGCTGTCTACCCATGTTTATTCTGACTTTTTCCCTTGTTTCCATCCCCTGTCCACTCATGTGCTTCTTTCTCAGAAGATGGTTGAAGCCAGAATGTCTCCTCAAGTCAGACGGTCAGCCTCAAAATGCTTTGACTTCAAGGTAAGTCAACTCCTGTAGAAGCCAGGCAGGTAACCTTTGAGAAGGAATCCAGAAGCTGTTAAGAAACCAAGAAACCTCCTGTCCATAAAGAGATTCAGGCTATACCTTGAGGGACCATCTCACTTCATTGGGTTGGTACATCCCACTCATGCCAGCAAGGAGACATGCTGTGGATCCTGTCAACCCTATTATTCCAGCTGGCCCGGGGTCCAGGAGGAGGGCTTTCTTTGTTGTTATTCCTGCCCTTCAGAACATCTTGCCTCCAACGTGAAATTGGTGCCAAGCCTATCCTTTCACAAGGGCCTGAAGACCTGGCTTTTCCAGTTGGCCTGGGGCCCTAGTGGGGGAGCAACACAGTGGAGGTGGTTGATCGAGTAACCACAGATCCCACCTCCCCCCATTCTACCCCCCCCTCCACATGTCCTTAGATTTTAATATTTTGTTTTAATTTAATTACGGTTTGATGTAGATATATATATTTTAGGACTGTACGCCACCCAGAGTTACCTTATGGTAAGATAGGCAGCCAATAAACTTTATAAATAAATAAACACCCCTCCACCAATTTCTTGTCAGATAAGTGAAATGCAAGAGAGTTAAATGCAAGAGAGAGACACGGGAAGATTTGAAAGATTCTTTTGATTATAACTTATCTGTGCCGGTGGCATTTTAGTCATCCCATGGAAGCTGGTTCCTAGAGTGATATACCTGAAGGGGAGGACAACTTTCCTAACTGTGAACTGAGCAGAGTAAAATAAAAAAGGCTCTGCTGTCTTTGTGCTTTCCTTCTGCATTCTTGAGATCATTTACCGTTCAAACTCTCTCTCTTGCATGTCTAGTCTCTCATAGCAGTGAGGACTTCTTCTTCCTCTATCTACACTCATCAATGGAGCAGTTACCCCCTATTAATCACTTTCTCTTCTCTTTCTTTGTTACTAAAGGAGTTCCTGGAGCCCTACTTCCTTTTTTTAGAGTAATTGTATTAAAGATTACAGATTACAATAGTAACAATTCATATTAAAAAAGAGAGGGAAAAAATAAAAGTGCAGGAGAAAAAAATGGAAAGAACCTTAGAAGAGAAATAAAAATACTGTATATAATAATAAAAAAGGAAACATATGAAGAAGCTACTTCCCCCTTCACCATAACAAGTATAAACAATTTTAGTAAATTATCTTCTCTTAAAATGCAACAAATTATCTCCTCTTCTCATATCCCATCTCTTATCTAAGCGTTACCAGAGATAACAACAAATAGTATCTATTTTAACCTTAATCAAATAAACCAATTTTATTTTCCTTTTACTTCTAACAATCTTATCTTTAGACCCTTTTAATTAACAACCATTAGATTTATTTACATTTTTTTCTTTGCCCCTTCTGACAAAATTCTTCCCCAGTTCTAATCAGAAACAACTGCAGGATTGGATACATCTGGTAGAAGAAAGGGAAACAGCATTGCACTGTCACTGCATTGTCACAGCCTAAGTTTCGTCTTTTTCACACCCACATACACACCCAAGATGTCACATCTGCCGTTTAAAAGGAGTGGTACTTGCATTGCAATGGTATGTGATGCCTTCTTCCTTAAGGCCCTGTCACGCTGGCCGACGGATGCAAAACGTTTGTAAAAAGGACACAGCAGACGAGAAAAATGTTCCATCCATTGTTATCCGCTCTCGAATCCATTTGTATCCGCTCTCCAAGGTGGCAAAAAATTTGCATAACAGAGCGGACAACACGAAAGAACGGACGGGGGAGGACGCAGAGCAGAATGGAAAGCGGGATGCTCCACAAGCCTAGCGATGGAAGCGGATGGGAGCGGATGCCACACCTCCGCAAGGCTTCCGGGGAGCGCAGCAAGCGGAAATGCAGCAACAGAGTACAGCGGAATGCGGAGCGGACGCTAGCGGATGAAGGGGATGGCCAGCAGTGCAACAGCGGAAGCTAGCCGAAGGCCTAGCAGCATGCCTAGCGTTCACTCGCATGTGGGAGGATGCCATTGCATCCAGCCCCGGGATATAAAGAGAGCAGCTGCGCAAGCAGGTCACCATTTCCAGAGATGAAGACCTGCTTCCAGACACATCGACTGCTTGCCAGCCTGCCTTGCCTTGCCGCCTGCCTGCCAGCCTTACTGCCTGCCTGCCTGCCAGCCTTGCTGACCAGCCCGCAACCCACAACCATGGGAAGAAGAGAAAGCCTCAGCCATCTTGCTGCCAGCCTGGCAAGGGACAGGGGCCACCTGCCCACCTTTCTGACCTCACTCTCGTTCTGCTGGGCTTCTGTAGCGACGGGCTCGCTCTTGCTGGGCTGGGGCTTTGCCTGCTCTGCTTTCTGGAGGAGCTGCTGATGCTGCTTCTGGCGTGGTGCCTTCTTGCTGGTGCTTACTTTGCTGGAAGCGCTCCTCGTCCTGCTGGGTCCTGCTGTGCTCCTGGTCGTGCTCGTCCTAGCTGTGGTTCCTGCTCATGCTCCTGGTCTCGCTCTGCTCCTGGTCCTGCTCGTGCTCTTGGCTGCTGGTGCTACTGGTCCTGTCTGGTGCTACTGGTCCTGCTGGCGCTGCTGGTGCTTACTCTGCTGGCTGCTGATCCTGGTCCCTGCTGGTGCTGCCTGCTGATCCTGGCCTGCTGTACTGGTGCTGGTGCATGCTCGTGCTGATGATGGATGATCCCTGCTGGTGCTGCTGCGGTGCTGCTATGATGATGGATGATGACGCCTGCTGTGCTCTGCTGCTGTGGTGTGGGAGGCAGCCCCTTACAACCTGGAGCCCTCTGATGAGGGCCCATGTGATCCTGCCAAACGGGGGGAAGAGGCAGACGCAGAGAACGGGAGAGGAGGAATACTCCACGAGAGGAACATGAGGAGTGAGGTGCTGGAGTGGTGAACAGAGAATGAATATGTGCGGATAGGGACACAGGTCTCCTCTCTAGACCCAAAAGGAAGCAGCGCTTGGAGAGAGAAGGCAGAGAAGCCCTGGGGCCTTTTTTACACTTCGGAGGTGCTCCGCGGCTGGTGGAAACATATGCACACCTGTACGTGGAAGTTGCACTCAAGAATCTGGCCAGGCGGGTCAAGCTGACGGACCAGAGAGACCTATGTATGGCCAAAGTGCAGCTTCCTGAGGGTGAGATCCCACCGAAGGAGCAGTCCCGCCTCTCACAACCCTCTCTCTCAGGCAGCCTGCGGAGAGCAGTCCTCTTCTGGCGAGAGTCAGTTCCTGTCTCCAGCGCAGTTTCTGTGGAGGTTCCCAGGCGGATGGAAACCCGCCGAGAGCTGTTTCTAACTGTGGCGAAGCTGCTGTGAGGACTCCCTGGCGCAGTTGGGAGAAAGGAGACCGGCACTTCCACCACAGTCCACACTGCATTCCACCCCAGCTCCACCTCCACAGCAAAAGGTAGAGAGCCGAACAGGAGGGAAGAGCCACACTGTCCTGCTGGAAGATCAGGGACACCATCCGGAGCAGTCATAGATATCCCTCTCTCAGCTGGTACCACACCAACGCCCCATCCCAATCGCCAAGGCCTTCTCACCAATGTCAACCAGACGCTCGGTGGACATGGGCGGAACCCCATACAGGTGTGTGAAGGACTGGGAATACCAAAGCCTTGGCTTCACAACCCTCCACGATCCAGGTGAACCTGCTCCCGCCCAGTCCAGGTCTGCTCCCTCCACCCCAGGTGATGTGCTCCCATTCCAAGGCTTTCCCACAGCCTCACCTACCAGGCTACGGCTACCAGCGAGGCAGCAGCACAGGCAGCAGCCCTTCCAGTCCAGGCACAGGGCTCATGCGGAGCCAACCATTTTTTGTTTTGCTGCACTGGTTCCACTGATGCCACCGATGCCAGCCACGCACTGATGCCACCGTACGCCACCCATTGTCACCGATGCACCACCGCCAGTCTACCAGTTGCAGAACCAGACAGCCCACTACAGACTGCCTCTTCCTCCCCGCACAGCCACAGCCTGGCCTCAGTACTCTGTCGTCGGTATTGGACTGATCACCCCATTGGCAATGGAGGAGGAGCTCTCAACATCACGGGGGAGCCAGCTGTCTGAGAGCTTTCTCAACACACCGTCACTGTTGTCCTCTCGGGCCAGCACCCCAGTGGCGCGTTCAGACCAGGACTCCAGCAGCAGCACGTCACAGCACCTGGGACCCTTCACCCCTGAGACTGGGCACACCTCTGAGTGACAGAAGAAGAGTGCCAGAGACTGGGTGGCTACTTGGACATTGACTGGGTCATTTTTTTTTTACAGCTTATTAATAAGATTATCTTGATTCACACACTTGCTTTATTTATTTTTGTAAATAAAGTCTTGGATGCGAAACTTTTAGAAAGGTTTAAGCCTTGAATGCTTGTGGATCGGTTACACATAGCTGTGGATGCGGTTGAGAAGCAGTGGGATGGCAGGATACCTGTGGGATGGGGTTAAGATAGCTGTGATAGATAAACCTCCAGTGCAAGCATAGTGGGACTGTATGGTCCACGGCCTCCCAGGGTTGCACACCTCTGGCTTCATTTATCACTAACCAATGTAAGCATTCATCCACACGTCAACATAAACACAACTCTTTATTAAATGCCCTGTTCATTAGTAGGCCACCCAACATACATTGCCAATCTCATCAGTGTGATGAGACAAGGCTGAAGGAAGCATCCATTTAATCATCTATCATCTGTATTGCCCAGCCACTGCTTCGCTGGGGAGTCTGCACCAGTGTTTCAGAGGTTGCGTGCTTCTTCCCTTTCATGTGAAGCTCTGGTTGGGGCTTGCACATCCTCAGTGTCTATATCAGGTTTGCCCTTTGCCTCCATTCCCAGGCTCCATGTCCCATTGCCTGTTGGAGGTCCCGAGCCTGTTCTGCAAGACGGGTAAGCAGGTGGCGCATGAGATTGTGCAGGAGCAGCAAGTTTCCACGATCTCCTCCACGGTCTTCTGGGCGATGGCATGCAGGTGTGAGAGTATCTGGAACCTGTTGGCGCAGATGCAAAGGCGTTCTCACCCACCCGGCCTTGCCCTGCACAGCTGTAGTTGAAGATCTCTCTTCACGGGTAGGCATTGAAGTGTAGGGCTTCATGAGGTTAGGTTCTGAGGGAGAAGGCGTCATCCCCCACGTGAAGCTAGGGCACATCTTGCATTCGTTGGCGGGGATCTGGACTTCTGGGAAGCCCATGAGAGGTGCGTTCCAGCCCCTCCTTGAGGTCACTGGCATGTTACATGGCTCTGAAGCTTGACCCGTTGCCTGTAGCATCAGTACAACTGAACTTGTAGTCAGCTCGACCATGGCGAAGAGAGCGGATTGCTGAAGAAGCCCTTTGTAGTGAAAGAATGGACCCACGACTTGGCCTGGCGCTTTTGCAGGCCTACGCGCTGCCTTTGCAATCTATGGCTCCAACGGTTGGGAAGTTCCTCAGTTCATACCACTGCCTGCAACTTTGCTTCCAGCTTCTTCAGTGGAGGGGCACTGGGGAGGCTCGCTCCAGGTATTCTTCGAATGATGGCCTGCCATCGACGCACTTCTCTCTTGACCACTAATGCTGATGGTGTTGTGTGCACCCTCCAGCGGCGTACTGCCATGCTCCTGTAGCGCTGCAGGTGTGCGCGAGTCAGTGCACCTTGAGCCAGGGTCCAGGCTGGGCGGAAGTTGGTGGCTCCTGTTTGGTCGAATCTGGGTTGTCAAGTGCTCCACAACTTTGTCACAACATGGCTGGAGGACATCCTCCCACTGAATTCTAGTGACATGCGTGGGTCTCGTTCCTGAGATCCACCCATCAGCTTGTTGTACCAGTCCGACTCGTCTTCTCCCGATCCATCTTCGGACCAGACGCTTCTTGCCGCTCCTTTCTTCCCGTCTCAGTGGTTGAAAGACTGTAGACGCTTCGCACTGTTGCAGAAGATGGGGTTACCAAAAGGAGTTTGTTAGCGATCCCATGGGAACATGACTGGAGTCTTTCGCTGTCTGTGAAAGAGCAATAGGAGCAGATGAAGGCTGCAGAGGTCTGCACAGCCAGGGTGCATGGTCTGAAAGTGAGATTCCACTGGGGTGGTTGCTCCCCTTTTTAATACATAGTTAGCGTTTAATCACTATGTGTCCTTTGCATCTCTAGATACTCTAGAAATCCTTCATATCCGAGATTAGGTCTCCCTCTGCAAACGTTTTTTCGTTTTTTGCTTTCTTGCGAGCTGCATCGCTTCATCCTTTCTCCGTCCGTGCTACTAGTTGCGCGTCCGTTCCGCAATACGTTCCGCTTCGCTCCCTGTAGTCCATTTACCGCTGGAGCAGATTTGAGTTGCGTGGATGCGCAGCCGGAAAATCGGCCCTTTAGCGGAATGCTAGCGGTACGCGGTAACAGATGAACGACGGATGCAGACGGATGCCCCCCTATGCGCTTGCGGTGCAGAATGGACCGCGTTTGGATACATTTTCCGCTCAAAAATTTTGAGCAGCTCAAAACTTTTTTGAGGCAGATGAAATGTTCAGTGGACGGAATGCTGGAACGGATAGAGAGGATGAACAAACGGCGCAGGTTGAGTATAGAACAGATGCATCCGTTAACCAACGGATGGCAAGTGTTTTTGTCGTTTTACATCCTCTGTTCCTCCGTTGGGTGCAGTGTGACATGGGCTTAGCTGGTAAGTTATCCTTCTTCCTTCCTTTGGTGTTAATCTGGTAAGTTCAAGTGCAGTAAATATAAAGAGAAAGATCTGAATGCATCAAAACTGGAAATGGTCCTAGCATAATTGATTTATAGCATTTGTTTCATTGATACCCCTTTCCTACAGTAACTCAAGGTAGCTTACACTCCTTTCTCTAATTTCCCTCTACCACCGCTACAGCTCTTTTGCGGAAGCACAATCTGAGGCATTATGACTGGCCAAATATCATCAGGTGAGCTTCCATGGCTGAGGGTAGATCTAATCCAACACGTTAACCCAGGGCTTTTGAAAATATGAATTAATTTTTGAGTTAATGAGTTAATGAGTCTTGTGAAGACAAAAAGGGAGCACTGTCCAAAAACATCCTGGGTTTTTTTTGCTCCTAACTTCTGTTATTCAATTTACAAGGTTGAGAACTTCTCATATATATATCTATATATCTATATATGCAGATCATGATATTGAACATTTTGAGAATTGCTTTAGCCTCCGTACAACGCTATCTACAAATTATCAATGACTTCACTATTTATTTTTAATATATTATATATTATATTCAATGTAGAAATATTTTCTATTGATATCTTGCCCCACAATAGAAGACAGGTACCTGAAATTAACAATTTTGTGAAAACATGGGTAGGTGACATTTGTTTAACTGTCATTCGTTTTATTGATTTCATTTATTGATTAAATTATTAAATTTACATGACACTCATCTGCCCTGACTCTTGGTGATTTTGAGGTTACAACAGCGCTGGATGAATAATAGTTGCAACTGGTACTTGAAAGTTATGCCTGTTAGCAGGTCTTCTTCAGTCATATAATCAAAACGTGGGCCCTTGGCAGCCTGCTTATATATGCTTATATCACAACCACAATATATGCTTCAATTCCCTCCTCTATCTCTCTCCAATTTTGTCCTTCTGAACAACCTGAATGCCAGCACACTGGCCACCCTGTGGACTCCCACCCCTCTGACTTTTGCAATTCTCCTTCTCACACTGCTGGCCCTTCACACAGTTCACACTCCACTGCTCCCTGCCACCCCCGTTCCCAGGTGTTGCAGGCACTTCCCAAAGGGCGAGCAATTGCCTTGGTTTGGTATTCCTTGCCAACAGCAGGAGAAAAAAAAAAAGACTGCACAGGTCACCTGGGGTGGTAGATGTAGATGGTGACAAAGGGCAGAGCATCCAAAGGACAGAGATGGAAGAGATAGGTGAGTAGGGGATTAAAGTTGAGGCAAGTGTGGCATGGCGGCAGAACCTCCTCTGCCAAAGGGAGCCCACCAGGACTAACTGGAGAGGAGGCAGCAGGATAGAGCCCGCAGTTCAGGCAGGCCAGGAGAAGCATGAAGTTGTTGCCTAATGGTGTTGCATTCCTCCCCTGATAAATGCAGCCAGGATGAACTGAACTGTCGCTAAGTGATACGGTCACCCTAACGATCACTTCACTTAGTGACTGAAATTTCAGTCTCCATTAGGGTTGTTCAGCCCCAGCAATCCTCAGCCTGTGGTCCACAACAATGCTGCAGGTAGACTCTGAGAAGCTAATATATCAATAACATAATGGATTTTAATGTATAATATTCAAATGATATCTATCTATCCATCCATCTATCCATCCCACCTTTATTATTTTTTATAAATAGCTCATGGTGGCGAACATATTCATGACATAGCTTCCTCCTCCTAATTTCCCCACAACAAGAACCTTCTGAGGTGAATTTGGCTGAGAGAGAGCAATTGGCTTCCATGGTTATGGTGGGATTAAAATTCACAGCTTCCTACTTTCTAGTCTTGGTGCCTTAACCACTAGACTAAACTGGCTCTCCAATTATGGTTCATAATTGATTTTATCTGATAAAAGATATTATGTAAAAAGGTTTAGTTGGTCATTTTAACCTTTTGCATGAAGAATCCTAAAAATTAACCAGTGTATTGTTGCCTAGGTTTTTGTGGATCGCACTCTATTTCTTCCAGACATCAGATCAAATGAATTGTAATTCTTGAATGGTTATATAATAAATAAGTGCCCAAAAAACCTCTTATTTTTATGTAAATACAATGTACAATGAATTTAAATTGTGGTGCTTTTCCACAACATTAATATGAACATGACACTCCCCAGTAGCAAACTCTGCAATCTGAACATGACAATCCAAACATGTAATCTGCATCAAGGGAAAATCTGGGAATTGTTGCTGCAATCATCAGAAAAAAGTCTTCAGCCCTTTTGTGCCAAAGAATAAGATTACTGAAACATTTAAACTACTGAAACCATTTTTTCAATGCCACACCCATCATAATAAAAACTATGCTGAACAATTATCTCCAACCTGGACCACAGAATGTCAGTTTTTGTCATTTAAATGTTTATTTATTGCATTTATGTCCTGCAGCTCCCGGCATCTCACATGATATAAGTAAAATTAAAACACCCAAGTAATATTAAAATATCTGTTAAATAGTTAAATTCACAAAACAAGCACACAACACAATTTTCCTGAAAGCAATGGGCGAGAGAATGGGGGAGGAGGAATAACAGAAAAGCCAATGTAATGGAGAAAAAATGGTTGAGCTTTTTTCCCAAGAACAGTTTGTTGGATAATCATTTAAAATTAAATAATATTTACTCTACAAATGATTCTGACAGGCAAGAGGTCATTGGAACATGAGCTTTTATTTGGGAGTGAAATATTAACAAGCAGTCACCTGAGTGTCACGTAAATGGACTCTGACTAATACAATAGGGCTTGTAAAAATCCTTCCCATTCCACCTTCCTCAGTCACCTAAAAATGTTCTGGAGGGTTTCCTAGCACCCTGTTTCTCCAACAATACAGCCTCCCCCAATAGGAAGTCTCAGCATGTTTTATAGGCATGAAATGAAATTAAGCCCCTCCCCCCAAATTAAGGCCTATATTAAAGCATGTGAAATGGGAGGAATGGTGGGGGGGGGGGCTTGCCGTTAGGAAGTACTTTTGTTGCACACCCAGATATGGTGCTGCCTGCGTTGACCCCGATATGAAGTGCCCCACCAACACCGAGGTCAACATCCAAGCCGTCGCCGCCCGCCCGAAGATGCAAGGGGGGAGAATTAAGTTACCCCTGAAAAGACAGCCTAGCCATTTTTTCGGGGCTCAAAAAAAAATACGACCCGGCCTTATTATATGAGAAACGCGGGTATTCTAAAATGGAATCTGAGGATACAAGGACCTGCAGGCAAAGAAGGTGTATATCTTGCCAGCACTGTCCACCGTATCAGAAGAAGCCAAGTTGGATAACACCATTGCCACCCCTTGCTGGTTTATATATCCCAACAAGCCAGAATTTTCTGAAGGGTGGCTGATGAAGAGAGGACATCCCACCCAATCTGTCTCAATTGACCAGGAGGTGTTGAAAAAATCAGGGAGCTTCTGACTATAGCATTTTTACCATGGAATGTGGACTACAATTCTTAGCTTGCATGGAAATCTAAGCCACAGTTTGTTTAGGAGCTTAAGGGTTTGACTTAATATAACATTCTGGATTGGGATATAATGTAAAAAAACGGTAGTGGGTTCATTTAGCAATTCCCAGATTGTGGAGGAAAGGCAACATGCTTTAGCATATTTACTCTATGTCAATAAGTCAGCATTCAAAAGGCTCAGCTTATAGTAAAACCTTATTATCCACCATTCTTTCTTTGTCTGCATAAATAGACTGTTGTAAGACAGAAACAAATATGGTACTATTACTTTCCTGTTCAGCATACCTGGTTGTACATACATATACTCCGAGCATAATGATTGCGATACACTGAGCCTACAGTTTCAGTGGACCTGAACAGTTTTTTTGCGGACTGAGGCAGTTAAGAAGTTTATGTCCATGCTGCTTCTCTCTTGAAAGGCAGTAACAGCGTACAAAGAGCAGTGGTGAAATCGCCAATGTAAACAATACAAAACTACAATAAAACCTAAAAGATTATATTGTTTTATACTAACAATTACACATCTGTCACTAGCAATTTTACACCCGTCCTGTCAAAAAGGTGCTGTAGAACAGCCATGCTTTTTACAAGCTTCCAGAAACATGATAGGAGTTTGGAGGGAGGCAAGCTGTTCAAGAGGAAGAGAGGCAACTCCACAATGTGTGGCTGGTTTTCTGAGACCCTCATAAAATCCAGCAGATGGGAACCTTCAACAATCACTTTCCATTTGCTCAAATCAGGTGACAGAGTCTATTTGGAACAGGCATTCTTATATCACCAGCACCTTGAATCGATTTGGAAACACCCAGGTAGCCAGTGCAGCTCTCACAACAGTGGCATTTCACAGTAGCGAGACTGTGATTTAAGCAGACAAGCTGTTGCATTTTGCACCAGCTGAAGTTTCCAGGTGGTTTTCAAGAGCAGCCTCAGGTAAAGCAAATTACAGGAAGGAAGATTGTTGGAGCACAACTGCTCCACTTCTAAATAAGATAGCAACTGGCATATTAGCTGAAAGTGGCAAAGGCCCTCCTGACCATAGAATATTTGTTTTTTTGCTGTAAGTCCAGGAAGATCTTCAAACAGCAAGTCTGTTCTCCATGGGAGAACATAACTCTATTAGAACTCCAAGGTGGTATATTTCCAGAATCAAAAGACTTTTGAATGAATAACCACTTGGCTTTCCTTGCCTTGAACCTAATCTTATTTATGTATATACAAATACTCCAGGATACAGGCTCTATATCATATAATAGAGTTCCCAAGGGCTAGACCTGTCCTACCTAACAACCACTATCTGGACCGACCCTTCTATGAAGATGTAGACTCATCATCACATAGCACTTCCCACTCCCCAATCCTCAGGGATTAAAAAGATTCACAAGTAAGACTTGTGCGGTTTCAATCATGAGCCCAGGCCAGAAAGTTTCAAGCCAGGTATGTAGTAAAACAGCCACTGGGTAGGATCACATCACAAACAAAACCTAAGTTGGATATGCCCAGCCCATGTATTAGAAGAGATACATGAATGAAGTCAAAGACAAATCAACATATCGGATAACTGAGATGGGGTACATTAATTCTGAAAAAAACTTCATGGCTTCTAGCAAAACCCCGGACAGCATAAAATATATATCCAGAGCTTTTCTGTCCAGACACTATCAACAAATGACCTATCTGCCTTTGTTTACTGTCCTGAACCAGCAGCCACTGGAATTGGCCAAGTCCCACATTCAAACCATGTAAACAGGGGGAGGGAGGAATCAAGGAATGACAAAGCAGAGTCTTTTTTCCATCTTTCACAAATGCTGAAAGTCAAATTTCAGCTTGCCTAAGGACTAGCATGAGCTTCCTTTATAAGCCACGAAGAAAGCAGGAAGTATGTCACATTCTGCCTGCCTCAGGACTTCTATCAAACCTTCAGGACAGTTTCAAGAGTACAGATCCAGCTTGATTCAGGCAATGAAGACAGAAGGTCCTTGTATGAAGCTGGAGAATGTAGTTTCTTCATCGGAATGCAACCACAAGACCCAGATAGGAATAAAAGCTGTAGGTTAAAGAATTAAATATCTATATTGACTAGATGCCTAATTTAAGCTTCAGTTTTATTTTACGTACACTAACCAAATCCATCATCTGGTCATCTTTAACGCACATACAGGTAAACCTCGACTTACAACAGTTCATTTGAAGTTACCAAGTGGCACCGGAAAAAAAAGAACATTTTTCACATTCCATGATCATGTGATTCCCATTCAAATGCTTGCCAACTGGTCCAGTTATGACGGTTGCAGTATCCAAGGACCACGTTTGAAACCTTCTGACAAGTGAAGTCAATGGAGAAGCCAGATTCATTGCACAACCACATTAGTAACTTCACAACTGCAGTGATTCATTTAACAAACATGGCAAGAAAAGTTGTAAAATGGGGCAAAACTCACTCAAACACATTTCTCACCCAGCAACATAAGTTTTGGGCTCAACTGTGGTCATCAATCGAGGACGACCTATACTGCATGAAAGCAAATCTCTTTAATAACTACCGCAATGTCTGTTTTAAAATGAACGTATTCCCACTTTTAAAGGATCTGACACCACAGATGACCTTTAGGTTGAAGTTTTGGAAGATGTTTGTTGTGTGATAGAAGCAAAAGAATTCTCTTCCCCCCCCCCCACTTCAGTTATGTTTAATACCACTTTTCACAAAGGGACTTTTTTGAATGTACTCGAAGGAAGCCAGTTCTAAGAGAACCCACCAGAAAGCGCACCGCTTTCATATATTACTTCTGGTCGTTGGACTTTTAGTGGTGCATTTTT
>BHFT01032170.1:37656-73733 GCA_004320025.1 Laticauda laticaudata
GGCAGCAAACCCCAGTTCTGTTACCTTTTCACACCTCTGGATCCAAAACAGAAATTGCCTCAGAATATTTAAAGATACCTTCCAGAGGCGCTCAAGACCTTCCCTGACATGACAGGCCACAGACCCGGAATAACCACCGAGGCCCAATCGTGACATCCGCTCGAGGCATTTGGGAGGCCGAGAGAGAGCAGAGAGAACTTGTCCTTGTTCTCTTACTCTCTTGTCAAACCGTCCCGTCCCCCCAAAAAACAAAACAAAACTAAAACCCCACCGTGTTTACTCAGCTCCCTGGCCTCGAAACGAGCTTATTCTCCACCCGGCGGCGTTCAGGGCCAACGGCCGCAAACCGTTATGTGTCCCGTCACGCCCAGAGAGACCGAACGGGCGACTCACCCGCGTTGTAGAAGCGGTCGAGCACCGACGTCTCGCCGAAGTCGAGCTTGCCGAAGTGCAGCGTTTGCAGGTCGGCGCCGACCGCTTCGCAGGCTTCCTTGAGGCTCTGCAGGGCCCCGCTCTCCGCCGCCTGCAGCAGCCCGGGGCTCGCCTCGTTGATCACGTAGGAGACCGTGGTCCTCCGGCTGCTCCCGCCACCGGCGCCGCTTTTGAGCCGATTTGTTGCGTCGCTGGACGGGCAGGAGGCGCTACTCTCCTCGTTCCAGAAAGTGCCGGCCGGCGGGGCGCCTGGGCTGGCCGAGAACCCGCGGGCCGTTTCTTCGCTTGCTGCGGCCGCTCTCCTGCCGAGCCCGTCTTCGTGCAGCAGCGGGCAACCCCCGCCGATCATACTTGGCACGAAGAAGCTGATGATGTCCCCTTCGCTGCTGTCGCTCATGCCGAACGGGGTTGGTTTGCTTTCTTTCTTTCTTTCTTTCTTTCTTTCTTTCTTTCTTTCTTTCTTTCTTTCTTTCTTTCTTTTTTTGCAGCGGCGTCTCTCTCTCTGCCCTCCGACGGGGCCTTTCACGCAGATGCAGCCATTTCCTCCAGGCCTGCTTCTTTCTGCAAAGATCCTTCTCGCCGACTTGGAAATCGGGCCAGGAGGGAAGGGAGCCCTTGCTTCGGTCTCACGCTGCCGAGCCGACGGTGGCAGCCGAGACGGCGCCACTTCCTCCGGCGTTGACCAGCGCCACCATTGCGCACTCCTTTCCGGAGCTCATGAGCCTCGGTAAAAGGTTGCAGCCTCTTGAAGAAAAACCCGCGATCTCTCCCTTGCAAACTTTGCAAACGTGCCTCTTCTTCACCACGTTCGGCCCGGTTCGGCGGGTCTCTCCCCGAGACGTGACGCGGCGGCCGCTTCCCCCGAGAGCCTCGGCAGACGGAAAGAGGAGACGAGCGCGGCGCGGGCGCTGGTTGCATTGCTGACAACCCTCTGCGAGCCGCCGGCAACCCGCCCAATTGGAAGCCCCGCCTTTCCGCCTCGGCCACGCCCCCTGCCCAATAGGAGAAGGAGCTGCGCATTCCGGCGCGAGGAAATAGTGCGAAAGTTTTGGTCAAGAGTCGTTGCGGCAAGGAAAGTGAACAAGCCCTTTCCATGAATGTGATTGTATGGCGCCCTCTGCTGTTCCGCTCCGAAACCTCTTTTTTTTTAAGAGAATTGCTTTATTTTATTGTTGTGATGGGACACGGAAGGAATCTTGTCTCTTTTTGCAAATGCTCTCAGTGCACATAAAGAAAAAGATACATTCATCAAGAGTCAAGAATCAATAAGGTACAACGCTTAATGATAGTCCTAGGGTACAACCAGCAATCAAACCAGACTAGGGAACAGTCCATAGAGATTGTAAGGATACAGGCGACAAAGTTACATCATGCAGTCACAAGTGGGAGGGGAGGGTGATAAGGAGTGATGAGAAGATTAATAGTAAATAGTAGTTCAGACTTTGTAACAGTTGGACAGTGTTGAGGAAATTATTTCTTTCGCAGAGTGATGGCGTTTGAAAAACTCCTTGTGTCTAATTGTTCGGGTGTGCAGTGCTCTATAGCAGTGGTCCCCAACCTTTTTTGTACCAGGGACCAGTACTTACATTTGTGCTGTTTAGCTTCCTTCGGTATTATCCACGTCATCTGTAGTTCTGTTTAAAGTTGTAGCTCATTGGTAAGTTTGTTTTAAAAGTTGTAGCAACGTTTCAGCAGAATCTCATTCTGCATCTCATGGCTTCTGTATGGGCACACTTTCCAACAGAAGCCTGATGATGGCAGAATGAGAATTCTGCTGAAAACGTTGCTACAACTTTAACAGAACATATATTACCGGTCCGGGCCTGGTGGTTGGGGACCCTGCTCTATTAGCATTATTTTTGAGGGAGGAGTTGAAACAGTTATGTCTGGGATAAGGGATATATTTTTCACAGCCCTCTTTTTGACTATTGCGGTATACAGGTCCTCGATGTAAGGCAGGTTTGGTTAGCAATTGTTTTTTCTGCAGTTTGTATACTCTTTGAAGTCTGTGTCTGTCCTGTTGGGTTGCACAACCAAACCAGACAGTTATAGAGGAACGATGACAGACTCATAATTCCTGTAGAACTGGATCGGCAGCTCCTTGGCAGTTTGAGCTTTCTGAGTTGGTGCAGAAAGGACATTCTTTGTTGTGCTTTTTTGATGACATTTTTGATGTTAGGTGTCTACTTTAGGTCTTGTGATATGATAAAACCTAGAAAATTGAGGGTCTCTACTGTTGATTCTGTGTTGTCTAGTATTATAAGAGGTGCACGAATATTTCATTTTTCTCAGTGAAGAGTCGTTCCAGCCCCTTTTTCATAAATTCTGTTATTTATAGCTAATGTATATCTACGCCGTTTGGCACAGTGGTTAAAGGCCAAATACTGGGAGGCACAAAGCCAACTAAGTGATCTTGGGCCAGGTAATCTTTCTCAGCCCCAGGCTAAAAGCAAGAGTGCATCACTCCCAAAAAATGTTTGCCAAAGAAACTTTCTGGATTTTTCTACGTAGTTGCCAGGAATCAAGACTGACTGACTCAAAGACAAACACAGACCAGGTTCCAGTTCCTAGCATTTTCAGGAAGTGTTGGGAAAGTTCCCCTCTGGAAATGACAGGGAAATACCCAGTTACTGATTCTGAGCTTGATCGGCCAGGAGCTGACTTGGGAAATTTTAGGATTCGATGAGAAAGTAAAAACTGACTTCAGAAGAAAAGGCGAGGAAACTGATCCATACAAAGAAAGAAGCAGCTTTCTTTGTATTCAATCATGAAATTGAATCATGAAAATGCAAAAAAGAAAAGGACAGTGACCAGAGGAATTGTTCCGATAATATTGTAGTTGTGAAGGCCATCTTCTGAATGGCTATTATATATGCCTATGTGGTGAATAATTGTTTCTTAGGAAGTACAGTCTGTAGGTGAAATTTAAGGCAGCCAGGTTCCACAAAATGAGATGGGAACATAATAGAACAGGGAATGCTGCCAGACATTTGGGGAGGCCAAAAACAGGACCCACAGAGGCCTCTGGAGGCCAAAAATGAGCCTGTTTTTGGCCTGCAGAGTGCTTCTGGATGCCAGGGAGGGCAAAACTGGGACGTGCAGAGGCTTTCAGAGGCCAAAAATAGGCATGATTTTATGCTGCAGAGTGCTTCTGGATGCCGGGGAGAAAAAAATGCGATGCATGGAGGTTTTGGGAGGCCAAAAATGGACCCATATTCGTTCTATAAGACGCACAGACATTTCCACCCACTTTTTGGGGGGGTGGGGGGAAAGCATCTTAGTCTGAAAAATACAATAAGTCTAAGTGCTATTGCTATTGGTATGAACACCATACCCTAGAATCGGACACAACAGGGAAACCTTTACCAATATGAATTGTATGCAAATATTCTGTACCTTAGGGACCAAGTACATCAGAAACTCAGAGTGACCCTATGGTAAGATGGGTGGCTAATAAACTTAATAAATAAAAAAACGGGAGCAAAAATCAGTCTGACACTACCATTGGGAATTTGGAAAGATTTCAGAATAGGGTAGTCTGTGAGCACCCTGAAAACAATGCACAAATTACCAGAAGTCAGGAAGGATTTGGCAAGAACAAGGCTTGCCAGGCTTGCCTCTCATTAGTTTTTGATTAGGAATGTATTTAATAGATCATGAGAACACTGAAGACATCTTGATTTCAACAAAATATTTGGTGAAATGCCCAATGACATCCTCATTACTAATTAAATTAAATATTTCCGCAACTGGTTTGAAAACCCAATTCAACAGAACAATCAATAGTTCTCCAATAATCTGAAGAGATGTATGACGTGGGATGCCGTAAAGTTCAGTCTTAAACTCTGTACTTGTCAAAAATTTATTCATTTTGTGACTTGGGTGAAGAGATGGCAGTCTTATCAAATTCAAGATGACAAAAGAAAAACCTTGATCAGATAATCAATGCCCTAAAAATAGGGAAAAATCCAGAACATTGTTTGAATTTTAGTGTTCTAAAATCTCTCGCCTCTAGATTAGAGATATAAGTTGAAAGTAGCAGCATTAAATTTTACCCAAGTGAACCCAACATCAAATGCACATTTATAGAAGGGGGTGGATTCCTGGCCATAATTCTTGTGAAAAGACTTTAGAGTAGTAGTTGATTAGAAATGGAATAAGAGTCAGCAGGATGCTATAGTTGCAAAAAAAAAAAAAAAACAATTTTGCAAAAAAAAAAACAATACAATTTTAGGTTGTATCAACAATAGTATCTTTGGTGAAACCTAATTACTACAGGTAGTCTTTGACTTATGACTATTTGTTTAATAACTGTTAAAAGTTATAACGGTGCTGAAAAAAGTGACTTTTGACTGATCCTCATACTTATGATCATCACAGAGTCCCCACAGTCATGTAATCAAAATTCAGAAAATTGGCAAGTGGTATGTATTTCTGATGGTTGCAATGTCCCAGAGTTCACCATTGCGACCTTCTTGGGAGTGTTACAACAAGCACGTTAATGGGAGAAGTCAGATTCATCTAACAATCAGAGTGATTCACTTAATTCACTTAACAACTGCACCACAAAAAAAAGGTTGTAAAATCGGGCACACACAATCAAGGACCCTATCATTTAGTTCCAGTCCTAACTGAAGTCATAAGTTGAGGATTACCTGAATGTTGTTTAATACCTATTTGAGTATTGTTAGCAGATTCAGACAAAGAAGAACAACTCAGAGAAATGTGGATAATCAGGAAACTAAGCCCTATGAAAACAGATGGGAGGAACTAAAAATGTTTAGATTTGGAACTGAAGATTGATGGAGGATAACAGCATTCCTCAAATACCCAAAAGATTATCATATAGACAACAGATTTTGATATACCTCTATCATTCTCGAGTGTAGGACATAGAATAAATAAAAAGATAATGGGTTAAGATACAGGAAGGCAAATTCTTGTTCAACATTAGTATTATTATTATTTAATTATTATGAGCAATTCAACAGCGGAACCAGTTACCTAAAGAGATAATGGGTTGTATTTGTTTAAGCTGAGATAGGAGAGCCATCTGTCAAGGTTACTTTGGACTGTGGCACTAAGCAAAAGGTTAGGCTCTTCCAGCTGTATGATTGTACACAAATACTATTCATTTATTACTATGCCTAGTAACTGGAATTGTCTGGCTACTGTATATATAAACACATAAAATACCAAGACTGAAATTACTGATAATAACAATGCAGTATAAGACCAAGACCAGCAATAAAGGGGGAAAATCAGTACAAGTATGTGAAAGCAGCCAATAACAAGAGTTTTTAAAGATGTTTTTGTGATATAAAAAGTTAAAATGACACCTGGTGAATCTTTCTAAAGAGGGCCTTCTATCTATGCTGCTGGCTGGAGAATTCTCGGAGTTGAAGTCCACCAATCTTAAAGTTGCCAAGTTTGGAAACTTCTGATCTATGCTCTCACCACTCACCGAAAGGATTTTTTCTTGCCATTTCATTTGGGAGGGGGGGTGTTAGATGACAAACTTTAGAAAAATGGGAAAGAACTTGCTTCAGTCATTCAAGTCTAAAATAATAGCCTTTAAAGCTAAAGCCAAAACTTTGAAACATGTCTGGAAATGGACACAGAGTTCCAATAGAAGAATAGGTCAGCCTAAATGCCTCCTTTTTAGACTCAAAATTGAAATGCCACTTAAGACACTGAATCCAATCCTAATCAGAGCAGCAGCTTACAACAAATCATTAAACTGTTTTTAAAATAATTTAAGAACTATTATGGAAGCCAAAGGTCAGTACTGTACAACACCTTTGGATACACATGAACTTTGTAGAGGGCATCTTCAGATATACAAATTTTATTCATATGAAATAGAGAAGAATCATGGGCAAAATAAAAAAATACCAGCTTCTCATGAGATTTCATGCAACAATGACAATATTTTGCAAGAATTGGTGAGAAGGGATGCGCAGCTTATGGTGGAGGAAATCAACTAATTTCCATCACTTAATCATCCTTTTTTAAACCTGCCTAAAATACAGTACATAAAATGTATTGCAATCATAATAACTGGTGCATGGATTCAATGGTTAGATTCTGTTACTGAACCATGGAACCATTATATGCTACAAAAAGGAGAATTTAATTTTCACTATCTCAATTTTTCAGTTGTCTACAATTTTCTTTAAACAGGGAACTTGATCGAGACCTTTCAGAAGAATGGCAGCAATACTTCTAGAGAAAAATCTCTTAGTAAAAAATGGTTTACTATTTCTTCCTACACTTCCCCTTTTCTCAGTCATATCTTTGGGATTGCAAATCTGAAAGCAGGAACTGTTTGCATGAATTTTGTAAGTCACTGTAGAATTTTTAAAATTTGTCTGAAGAGTTGGATATAAATCAATAAATTTAGACTTGGTGGAAAAATAATGCCTGGAATAAAATGTACGTTTTTAAGTATAAAAAGATACACACAGAAAGATACCTGATGCCCAGAAAAGGCAGGGTTGAAAGCAGTGGTGGGATTCAAATTTTTTTTACTACCGGTTCTCTGAGCGTGGCTTGGAGGGCATGGAATGGAAGGATAAATCTGTAAAATCTCCAGTCAGATATGGTATTTGCTGGTTCTCCAAACTACTCAAAATTTCCACTACTGGTTCTCCAGAACTGATCAGAACCTGCTGAATACCACCTCTGATTGAAAGATAAGTCATAGCGTAGAGCTACTATTTTTTCTCTGATCCAATAATTTAGATTCACAAATGTGACTTTGCAGAAAAGTAAATTGGAGCTAATAACATTAAGACCCTAAGTGAAAAAAAATGTGTTGGTGTGAAAGATTTATGCATTCATTCATTTATGTTCATGTTTATATGATTGCAATGTCATGCACAGGAGGTAACCTGAGATAGCAACAATCGGCAATGAAAATAGAATAAGGAAAGCAACATATATTTTTAATTTAAAAAAATTAAACCCCACTTATTTTATTAAATTTGAAAATCAACCATATTTACTTCCAGATTTCTTTAAAGAAAAAGAAAGATAGCTAAGGATTTTAATTTTAAAAAAAAATGCTAGCCAGACTATAAATATTTTTTTTTTAACAAATGGGAAAATAATTAAAAGATGTCTCAAAAGCAAAAACTTTATTAACCTTGTTAATTGTTTTCTTTGACTTGGGTAAACCAGCTATAGTGTTGCACTTGCTCTTTTTTATACACAATCATACAAGCATCCACATAAATATTAATCATGTATCTAAGCAATTCTAAAATAACAATAATAAGCAAACACTTATCCATAAATTTTTCCTGTGTGTTGTAATCCCCATACAACCCCAAAATTGTCTTCCTCTTATTTCATTGTGTGCTGGGACTAAAACTAAGTATCAATTTATTTCTTTGGACATAAAATGGTGAAGCAGATAGCAGCTATATAAATATGAACATAAAACTTACTGCTTAAATTTTTCACACATACACATTCTTTTTCACTTAGGATGAAAAAGGCAAAATTAATCATTAGAAATTATAGGTATTTCTCAACTTACAATCACAATTGAGCCCAACATTTCCATTTCTAAGCAAGACTGTTTACCCCATTTGCTAAGCACCTGAATTTTGATCACATGACAAGGGAATGCTGCTAAGGTTGTTAGTGTGAAAAAATGGACATCATCACTTTTTTCATTGCTCTTGTAACTTTCAACGAATGGTTGCAAATTTAGAACTACTGTACTTTCTTGTACGAGGTTGGTTTGGTCTGTTGCTCTGTTCTGCATTTTAGCAAACAGGAACAAATGACAATATTCCAAGGTTGGGCCAAGTTTCACTCATATGTATTCAATGGGAGAATTCAAGTTAAACGGATGTTGCTACCAATGTGCAAGTAAAAAGCAACAGCTAAAAGATTAGAGGACTGGTAAGGAGCTTCTAGGTGGGATAATAGTCTCAGTAGGTCACCCTTGGTACTTCCTTTCTAGCCCTTTCTAGATGAGGCAGAACATATAAATTTATTTATTTATTGAATTTATATGGCAGCCTATTTGCCCATGACAACTCGAGGTGGCTTGGAGAATGTAAAACCATATTTAAAATTAAAAAAAAACAATAAACAATAACAAAAAGAATCAAATTAATCAAGTACAATAGAACAAAATCTGGAAAAAAATAAATAAAAATCACCCCAATTCCCACCCCACCCACCTCGACAACAACAGATCACACTAACCATTTGATGGGCTCCATCCCACTCTGGGTTCCCCAGGCCTGCTGGCAGAACCAGGTCTTCAGTGCCTTCCAGAAGACTATTAGAGAGTGCGACATTCTAATCTCTGGGGAAATGATGTTCCAGATAGAGGGAGCCACCACGGAGAAGGCCGTTCTTCTGGGTTCTACCAGGTGTATCTCCCTCAGGGATGGGACCCACAGCATTCCCTGCCTCCCCATTCTAATGGATCAGGTAGATGTGACTGGCAAGAGACATTCCCTCAGATAACCCGATCACAAGCCAAGAAGAGCTTTAAAGGTGACAACCTTGAATTGCACCTGGAAGCAAATTGGTAGCCAATGCAATCCCACAGGAGAGGTGAAACTTGTACACACTGGGGTCTGCACAAAACCATGTGGGCCATTGCATTTTGCACCAGCTGGAGCTTCTGGATGGTCTTCAAGGGCAGCCCCATGTAGAGCGTGTTGCAATAATAAAGACGGGAAGTGACTAGGGCATAATAATACCCTAGCAATTATAGCCATTCAGGCATTACATCCGTAATCTGTTCTAATTTATGATAATAGGGGAATGGAGTTGTATTGAGTAATCCTAAATCTGGTATTAACCTGGGTGGTAACTAATTTGATATAAACAATTTCCAAGAATGGAGCTTTCACATGACAAGCTGTATGTGTACATGCATGGAACAACATATTCCACATTATCTAGCCTTTAGAAACCCTTCATCGTTCACGATGAAGCTGACTGATATGTCTGATATCATGGATGTTGCTGTTCTCATACAGTTTTGCACACTGGTCAAGGCAACATGCAAAAATAAAGTATAGGTAGTCATCAAATTACAACCACAATTGAGCTCAACATTTCTGTTGCTAAATGACACAATTGTTTAGTGAATTTTGCCTCATTTTATGTCCTTTCTTGCTACAATTGTTAAGTGAGTCACTGCAGTTGTTAAGTTAGTAACAGAGTGGTTAAGTGAATCTGGCTTCCCCATTGACTTTGCTTGTTGGAAGCTCCAAAAGGGGATCACATGACCCAGGACACTGCAACTGTCATAAATACAAGTCAGTTTCCAAGCATCTAAATTTTGATCACAGGGATGCTGCAACAGTCAGAAGTACTTTTTTTTAGTGCTGCTGTAACTTTGAATGGTCACTAAATGAACTGTTGTAAGTCAAGGACTACCTGTATCTGAATAGGACTACCATTTATTTCTATCACAAGGAGTGCCTCATGCTGCTTAGATATAATGGCTCTTGAGATTTAAAGCAATGGCTGACCAGAGAGATGGGTATCTGTCAACCAAGATAAGCCAGGTCAGGAAAAAAACACAATCAACAATAGAATTCCACTCTACTGATATTGGCTAGAATAACATCTTGATTGTGTTTTCCCTTTCTTCCCTCTTACATGAAAAGAAGTCAATGCAGGGTCATTTTTAGTTTCTTTCTCCTGCTCTCTTGTTTTCCCAGGCTAAGGTCACGTTTTGCTAACAGCTGCTGCTTATTTTCTCAAGGTGATTTCTATGCTCCCTTGCACCATCATATGTGCTACCTTACCTCAGAAATGCTTGCTTTAGAATACACATCTTTTTTTCAAACTGTGTTTTTCATAATAAATGGAAGCTTCATTATAAGAATTTCTTTTCACTTTTTTCTTTGCACAATGTAATCTCTGCCTTTTCCTGCAATACAACAAACATTGCCACTTGTGCCTTCTGAGATAAGATCCCTTGATATATCTTTAAATGATGTAATTGGAAACCTGAAAATAAAGAGAAACAGCTCAAAAATCATAGGGATGATTGCAAGAATAAACATATGTTGCATTTTTTAAAAAATTAAAAACTGAAGCTTAGAATAACAAGTTTACTTGATGGAAAAGTGAATTTCTTTGCTCCTGGTGTCCAAGGATATTTGCATTAGCAAATATTTAATTTGTAAATAGAACCTAAGAAAACATGCTAAACTATGTTTTGTTTAACCACAGCAGGGTAAAGTGGCCTGGTTTGTACTAGGGGTTAGCTATACTTCCAGACATTACATAGTGCATGAGCACTAAAATACATTTATTTTACAAAAATTAAGTTTTGTTTAAATCTCATAAGATTGCCCAATCTTGCAAAATTCTAACAGTTCTCCAAGAGGTTAGAGTTGCCATTTGGATTTTTCACAAATTAAAAAAGTGGGAATTTGAGGAAACCATCAAAAAGCAAAAAGAAATCAGGCCTGGTTATGAAAGGAATCCCCAAACAATAATTAATTGCATGTTCTTCCACAATTTAATTGTAGAGAAAAGAGACAAATTACTGAAACAGCTTGACTGATGGGGAGATGTTGCATTGTCCAAAATTTACTTAGCTGTGTTTTGGGTGCTGCAGCAGCTACAACTCTGAAGACCAGAGAAATGAAGTAGTAATTTTCTTCTAAGTGTGGCCTCTATGGTGATTAGTTGCTCAGTGACTGGGTGCAGTTGAAATACCAGTCACTTTGCTGCCAGTAGCATCTGTTCCTGAGCTTCTCTATCTGGTGTCAAGATTTACATATAATTCAAGGTGCTGATAATCATGGTGTATACAGTATAAGATTTTTGCTTATTTGAGAGGAAAGAGGGATCATCTATCTTGCATTGTCTGCTCATCCTGTTTGTTCTAACAAGATCAGTTTGCTTTGGGCCCTTTCAATTAAACAATGTAATGCAGCAGGAATCAAGTTTTGTCTGTCATTGCACCTATTCTTTGGAACAGTATTTTCATCAAGGTCTTGATGGAATTTTTTCTCCACTCGAAAAACCATTTTCCTCAGGCATATATTTTGTATGGGCACCTTTTAGCTGGCATAGAATATTTAAATATGGTATGTTATTCCTCCAGATAATTCATTTATATAATCCTGTGTTCATTTTACACATGATCTTATTTCCTTTTTCACTTTATAAAACTAGCCACAAGCCATTTTTCACAGATAATAAGACTCACAGGCACTGAGGAGCTTTCCTGAAATCTGGCAGAAATTTCCACTACACAATTATTTCCAAAGGTTAATTCTTGAAATCTGAAAAATATTTTAGCTAAAGAGAAAACTCTGATGCACTTTGGAACTCATAATAAATATAAAACTCTTTATTCCTCTTTTTTCTGATGGCAAGAGCACATATTATATTCTCGATGTATGTCAAGTGTTTCAATAGAGAATATCAATACATTATAGATCATATATATATATGTATGTATGTATGTATGTATATATGTATACATATATAGAGAGGGGGAGAGGGAGAAAGAGAGAGACTTATTATGGCTTTTTCTAGCAATTATATATTTAATAAACCTGATTAAAATTAGCACTTACCAAATGGGTACTTTTAGATTATGTAACTTCTCTGCAATATCTTATTGTTCAACCTATTTATCTTTCAACCACCTGTACAATAAGCCATATTTTTTTTATTACAAGGCATCTTTGTCATCTGTGCATAAAATTATACGGGGGTGTAATGTAGGCCTAGCTTTTATATAGAGTAGCATTTTTCATTTTTAACATCAGTGTTACAAAATCTTTAGCATATTTTGAACACTATTTTGTTGATAAATTAATATGACTATTATGTGAGTTATTTGAATTATATGACATACAAGTTTACTCACATCATAGGGTTGTATAGCTTGTCCTCTCACAAAGCATATGGTGAACTGAATTAATGCATGTGCACGCCAAGCTTGCATATGTATGACATTAGCCAGATTCACTCAAATTATATGCTGAGCCACAAATTAGGCAGCCTCATTTTAGCTAACATCTTGGGCAACCAGACCATATGTGCTTCCTTTGAAGTTCAATTGTAATAAAATCAATATTTTCTTAAACTTTTTTAATTAATAGAAAAAAGATTTACTGTTGTCAATTATATGGTTCAGGTGGCTCCACGAATGAAGTGGATATACTTGTTCTCTCTGTGCCTAGGGTTTGTATATTTTAATTTTATTTAATTTTAAACATGTTATATATGTGACTGTTTTAATACATGCATTGTTTTATTGGGATGTTGTCTGCCAGCCATAACAACCTTTGGTGATATGGATGGTCATGTAAATTTGATAAGTTAATAATAACAGATCTATTGACCTCCATCTTTTGTGAAATAAGTCCATTATTCTCGTAAAATGCTAATGAAGCATTTTCATTAAAAGCACTTTTTACTTTTTATGCATTTTTTTTGCATAAAGCACTTTTCTTTATGTAAAGAGCAGATGGAAAAAAAGAAGGGTGGGGCAATTGTATAGAATTTCTGTCTATCCAATTACCAGTGATTCTATAAAACAGGAAACAGATGCTGATAGCTTTGGTGACAATTGTGTCATCATTACACTTCGATAGAAATTTGTTGCTATACTTCTCTATTAAAATGAATGTTCTAATTACCATGCACACAGTATGCATGAATAGCAGTTAAAAGTAATTTATAGTCTATGATTGTAATGCTCTGAATAGATTAAAGTGCAGCATCACCAGCAAATTTCTACAATTAAAGGTGCATTAACTTTAAAAAAAAACACCCTATACTGTCAAAACTGAAGGTTTACAGAAAAAGCAATGAGTCCTTAAAATTTTATTGCAATATGCCTTGACATTAATTTATTATATATGTTTTAAAATGGCAAAATGCATATTCATTTGTGGTTTTACCAGTTATTTTACCCTTATAACCACACCTTCATGAAAAGCGATATAAAACGTTGCAGTCTCAGCGAACGCAATGTCACACAACACGCTGAAACAAGTCAGTTCGAGACGTTTTAACAGATTAACAGAATTGGAAGGGACCTTGTAGGTCATCTAGTCCAACCCTCCCCCCCNAGGTCATCTAGCCCAACACCCCCCCCCCCCCCCCAAAGCAGGAGACCCTGCACCATTTCTGACAGATAGCAAGCAGTCCAGCCTCTTCTTGAAAGCTTCCAGTGATGAAGCTCCCACAACTTCTGAAGGAAAGCAGTTCTTCCATTGGTTGATTGCTCTCAATGTCTCCTTATTTCTCCTTATTTCCATTTCGTAGTGGTCTCGTACGTACAACCTAACTCATCTTGGATAGTTTTCATCAGTTATGGGGATTTGTGTGTGTTTCGTCTTTTTCGATTCCAACGAATCGATTCCAACGAAAGGCGAGCTTGGAACCGGAAGCCCGACTCGCAAGGAGGCAATTCGGAAGAAAGACTTGTCGCCCAAAACAAGCATGGCGGCGACGGCGACGGTTTCCCTCATCCCCGCCCAGACGAGGAGGCAGGAGGGAGGGGGATGGGCCCGGCGAAACAAGGAAGGGAAGCGGGCGCTTTTTGAAGCCGCTCGTGAGCCGCTGCCTCCCCGCGGCCGGGTAGACGAGAGCTACCCGACGAGAACCGGCGGTGAGGCCATGAGCCGTAACGGTGGCGAAGCGCTAGGGAAGCTCCTGAAGGCGCAGGCCTTCCGCTTGCCCGGCCGCCACGGTTACGCAGTGGAATTTTCGCCGTACCTGCCGGGGCGTTTGGCCTGCGCTACCTCGCAGTACTACGGGATTGCAGGTGAAACGGCGGCAAGTGGCGCGTGCGCAGTGGCGGCAGCAACAGCAATAATTCTGCTGCCTTGATTCTTTGGTCGCGTCAAAAGGGCGGCTGGAGAGAGAGGAGGACAAGGCTGTGTGGAGCAGACTCGTCCTGGAAAAGGCAGGGCTCCTATAGGCTCCAGTCTGCGTGCCTGTTTGAGGTGCTTTCAACTGAGATAATGACCTGGTTTGGATAGTCTCGTTTCCCGCCCATTCTTAGGCTTCACGGGATTTACTTCACCAGGTTGCAAATTTTTGCAGCTTAGTTTGCATTTAACCGAGCTGATAAAAGTTTACCTGAGACAGAAGTGCATACATGCTCTTGGTGGCCCGAAATTAACTGGCGGTCTTCAAGCGTGATAATGCACCCTTCAGGGCCGTATTATTATTTTTAATAAACTGGTCATGATCATGAAAAACTGGGGGAAGAAGGGCTTGGGAAAGCCATGATTAAGTGCTGCACACAATCCTTGCGTGGGAAGAGGGTGCTGAGGCTTTCCTGGGTGAGTGCTGTCAGGTTACACCCAGTTGGGAATGAAGAAAGTACAAGAAAAAGTTACCTTCTTTTGAAATGGAAATAAAATGGTTGAAACAAGCTTTTGACATGTTGAGTGGAAAAATTTCAGCTAAAAACGTATGTGCACCCTAAACAAACACATGGTTTTATTATTAGTGTTGAGGCTGGTAATTTTTTATGTGATTGAAGAAATTGGTTAATAACATAAAATATGTAAGTTGAGGACTACCTGTATATCTCTTTGTAAATCAAGTATTGAAAATATTCTTTACCTGTAGCGACCAGCCTAATCATATTTGGTAGTATGGGTAGGCCTAGACGTACGACCACAATTGAGTTCAACATTTCTCTAAGTGAGACAATTAAGTGAGCTTTCCCCCATTTTATTACCTTACTTGCCACAGTTGTTAAGTGAACCACTGCAGTAGTAAAATGGTTGTTAAGTGATTCTGGCTTCCCTATTGACTTTGCTTGTCAAAGGTGATCACATGACCCCGGGACACTGCAATCATCATAAATATGAATCAGTTGCCAAGCACCAGATGATGTGAACATGGGGATGGTGCAGTGGTCATAAGCGTGAAAAATGATCATGTCACTCTTTTCAGTGCTGTTGTAACTCTGAAAGCTCACTAAACAAATGATTGTAAATCAAGGACTACCTATATTGCATCTGGAAGGTGAATCTCCAAAGATAACAAAAATGCTTTAGGAAAACAAAAATACCTTAGGAAAGAGGCATTCCCACATAGGATATCTGAATGGTGTGCTTGAGGCCACAATCCAAAAAGTGGGCAGTTCAAGGATGAAAAGGGGAAAAATCATAATTTTTATTGAATTAAAATTAAATAGTTAATATGTAATTCCCTGTCATATAATTTAGTGGTTTTCTCTCAGTCATGGTGACGTTTGAATAAGTTCTGGGGATACACATGAAACATTTAGGTTTGCATGCAACTTTGGGGTCTTAAGTTGTATTTCCATGAGACATGGAATAAGTTAGCTATTAGCTATCCATTACAGTTACACAAGTATATCATAGTCATTAGATCTATATGTCACTCTTTTAGCCCAGTATCTTGTAGACCAGATACTGCAAGAATTCCAGACATGCTACTTTATTGTTGTGAGGTATAAAACAGAATCTTGAAAGTCAGTCAGTTTCCCTCTGCCTTCTCTTTCACCAAACAGAATCAAAGCCAGCTTATTTTGAGTTTCTTTTTCATTATTTTCACATTTCCAGGATTCATTTGTTTCTTTTCCCTTAAGTGTTCGACCATTCCTTCCATAAGGTCATCTCTACATTATTTTAAACTATATTTGAAGTTAATTGTGACCATTATATTTTTTGTATCCTAAAGTCAAAAATCTCTTCAAATGTTTATTTGAAAGTGCTTCCTACTTCTTTTTCCCATCTCAAGCTTTCAAAATGGTTCTTGAAATGTACAACTTTGAAGGCACTAAAAGGTAACACTGATTCTGCTTTAACAATCCATGCTATAGAGATGTATTTTTATATTTAGTCTCTGGAGGCTTATTAACTGTAAAATTCATCAGAGTGTATCCTGTACATCTTTTGGAAAAGAAGATGGTAGAGCACATAATTTGTATATAATATCTTTAGTTAAAAAAGTTAAACAATAAGTGATAAAAAGACATCTCACCGTAAAAAAGCACTGCCAGTCAGAGTAGCATTTCTATGTTAAGTAGATATAATTTGACAAGGCTGTAAGGTAGGCTTCAGTGTTTCTGAAAGGGGTTCCCAAAGTTCAGCAGTTTTCAAGAATCATACTCTAATTTAGTCCATGTTATATTGTAAACCAGGGGTGTCAAATTGATGTCCCACAGGCTGGATGCCTCATGCACATGCACACCAACTCCGCAAAGGCCACGCCCACCCCATCTCCGCAAAGGCAAAAAACATTGCGATACATCACATGACGTGCTCAGGCTTGACACCAGTGCTGTAAACCATTGTTTTTAGTGTTGTTTTTATTGTCTTCAATTTTAGGTTGTGGAACTCTCGTAGTGTTGGAACAAAATGAAGCTGGACTTCATCTTTTCAGGAAGTATTTTGTTTTTTTCATAATAAAAATAATAATTACATAATCTTGTGCTTTTGGAATTAGATATTCTGATGTAATTTTAATAAAACTATCAAGCGGTCTTATACTACTAAATTCTTGTGCATTGATTTAATAGAGTAGTATTGAATAAAAGGGGGTTGAAAGAAGTATTGACAATAGAACAATTCAGAATCCTTTAAAGCCTCAAGAAAACATGTGAACAGTATTTTTAGGAAGTAAAAGCTTCCTAAAACAACTAAACAATTTTTTTTTGTTGCAACACAGATTTATACCTTCTAAATTTTATTTAGTTTAGTGCAATTTTGGAAAATTATGAATGTCTACATTTTTGTTATGCATGATAATATTAAAGTTTTTGTGAAGGGTATTGCCAGCTCCAAATTTTGTCTCAAACCTCGGTGGGTCTTGGGGTCCAAATATGAATGTTAATTCAGAAATCCTCATGTCTTTTTTGTTTGTTTGTTTTACAGAAATTTGTTTGTTTGTTTTACAGATTACGCATCTTTCTTCCAAATACTTAAGTAATTTTTTCCTCTTGCTCCTCTGTCATGACATTTTTCGAACACAGTTGATCTGTAAAGTGAATTGTTTTTTTTTAAATACTCAAAAATATTTTTTGCAGTTTTTGTCTGTTTTTCTTATATTGCTTCATCTTCTTCTGTTCTTCAGTTCCCTCTTGTGGTCAAAGAAAAAACATATTTTAAAAAAGCTTTTTGAAGATGAACTTGTACCTTCTGGCCAATCAGTATCCATTAAAATTGGAAGATTTCACCCTCCCACAACGAACAATCCAAAAGTGCAAATTATACCTCCCAACATCAAATAAAAGTGACAAATTCATGCAAATGAATATAGTAAATCACAGCTTTTTCGATTTTTATGTTTCTCCATCAAAATAAGAGAGAGAAAAGTATTCCATGCTTCCTTATTTTAGCTTACCTCTTGTTCAATAATAACGATCTCCCAGAAATGGTGCAGATCTTTAAAAAAATAAAACAGATTGTAACTGAAATTAGTAAAGATAACAAGCAAAGTGTTTAAGAAGCGAAAGGCATGACTAATTGTCCATTCAAAAAATAAATTCCAGAACAATTACTTTTTTAACAACAAAGTGATTTCAGCCCCAATTCCCAGCTTATGGACGACTTATCTAACTACTGGTTCAGTACTGGTTCAAAGTCTCCTTGCAAACTGCCACTTTATGGAGAATCTTGTGGTGGTGATTCATGGACAAGAGAGTCATAAAACTTAGGAAACTCAGTTCCAACATATGTAAATTGAAAAAGCTTTGCTCAGTTGGACATCTTCATTGGAAACCTTGCAAATCAAATCTACAGCTATTTGAAAAGAAACGATTTACTCTCTGTAGAAAAACAAGGATTCTGCTAAAATTTGAGAAGAATGAAGGAGTAATTATTGATCAACAAATTGATTTTAAAGAATTTGAGAAAAAGAACACATTTCCTTATGGCTTGAATAGACTATTAAAAAGCATTTGATTCTGCTTTACATAGCTGGATTGAGAAATATCTCAAAATTTTTGGAGTTAGTAAAATATTCAACAATATATGAATAATTCAAAGAAGTCTTGGTGATCAAAGTTGATCACTACCAGAAAAGAATGAAAATTGATATTAAACATGGAATTTTCCAAGGTGACTCATTATCATCTTTACTCTTTATATATCAATGGCCCCACTGACAATAAGCTTGAACAAGACAAACTGGATGTGAACTTCAGGAAAAGTTAGATCTGTTTTGTTTCTAGCAGAATAATTTTTAAAATGCTGAATGTTAAAAGCGTGTCATCAACACCAGAGGTGATATTCAGCAGGTTCTCACCAAGTTCTGGAGAACTGATAGCAGAAAATTTGAGTAGTTCGGAGAACTGGCAAATCCCACCTCTCACTGGAGACTTTACAGTATCCTTCCCCTGTCACGCCCACAGAACCAGGAGTAAAAAAAATTTGAATCTCACCACTGATCAACACACAAACACACACATATTCATTGTTTAAACAAGAAACTCAGGGTTGAATCTGTGAGAATTCCTGTCTTTTCATAATTTCTGTATAAGATGAGTTAAGCTGAGTGAATGTAGCTCAGTGAAATGTTATGGCTTGCTAAAAATTTCATTCCAGGTTCTCCCCAGGCCTACATCATATTTTTTTGTGTGAGATGTAAATGTTTTGAGATTGTGTGTTAGGTGAACCTAGTCATTACATAAAATTTTGTATCTTTAAATAGTACCCAGTTATATTACATGATATATTCTTGTCATGAATTAATATGTTCTCTTTTGGTTTAGTTTTGACTGGAATGATGGTCTATTTGATGTGACATGGAGTGAAAACAATGAACATGTGCTGGTCACGTCTAGTGGAGATGGATCTTTACAAATCTGGGATACAGAAAAACCTGAAGGTCCTTTGCAGGTCTATAAAGAACACACTCAAGAGGTATAATTAAGTATTGTCATTTTTCTCTAGAACAAGATAGACTCTTCAAAGAGGAATCCTTTGTTTAATCAATAAAACAGAAGTTGAAGTTTAAAAATACAAGAACCTTCTTTCACTTCGATGAACTGTGATTGAAAATTTCTCTGATTTGTCTTGCTATTACTTTTGTTCATTTCTTGTTTATCTTTTCTTTATTAAAATGTTTTCTTAAAAAAGAATAAATACTATTGGAGAAAATTAATGACATTCTGAAAAACAAACAAGCAGAATTTCCTTTGGAAATTGCAATGTTCTGTCCAGCAGTACATTATCCTTACAAATCTTGCATCCCTGTTTGAATAGCAATTTTGTATCACTGAGATCAATGGAAATGATTTTTGAGTATTATGTAACATAATGATTCTGTTCCATTGTGGAAAAATTGAAAGGTTTTTTGTATTTTTTGTTTAAAGTGTTACAGTAACTATAGAAACACTTCAAAAGGTTGTCTTATCTAGAAATTACACTATTTTTTCTTTTTCCAAAAAGATTGTGGTATTTTTATATTGTATGAACTTCTGCCCTAAAAAATAATTTCATTATTAGCCCTCCTATACATAATTCTCTGTACTCTACAGAATTTATAGGTTTATCACTTTGTAGAACTATACTGATTCCCCCCCCCCGCCCCCAAGATTAATAAGAGAAGCTAACATAAAAATGTATTCATTTTCTTTGTAGAAAACTTAGAATCTTAAAATAGCCAAAATTTGAAGCAATCCAAGTATACCTTCTCTGGAGGTCTGCAAAATGTTTTGAGACCAATTGTTCTACCTTCATAATTTTCATAATTCTAAGGTTAGACTATTATTGGTGAAGTTTGAATAGTCTGTTTTTACATTGGAATATCTTTTGTCACTCTGTGATAGAAGTAGGGCATTTCAAAGTCCAGCTGAATTAGCCTCAAGCATTTCCTGAAGGTTTTCATATGGCATGTACACTCTTTATAGAAAGAGGGTGAGCCTAAAAGGGTTAGGAGGGTAGTCGTGGTTGGGAGAAGAGGCTTTTGGGCAGGGTGATGTTTTTGAGTGAAGGGTTGATTTTTGCTAGAGTCGACTAGAAGTTTCCCATCTTAGTGTTAAAGACACACACACACACACACACACACACACACACACACACATCTTTTGAGTCAGTGTGATTCCTGACAATTAACACTGAAGGGACTTCTCCAGGTTTCTTGTAAGGCTTTTCGCAAGTAGTCTGAAAGAGAATGATTGGCCCCAAATCATCCATCTGGTTTTAGTATCTGATGGGGGACTAGAAGTCACAGTCTCCTGACTTCGAGACTGCAGGGCTATACAAATCCTTTCAAAGGGCTGCTTCACAGGTATAATTGCAAAATAAATTATTTAAATAATTAATGTATTTTTCCAGACATGAGTGGCTTCTTCATCAGCTGTTTCCAATTGTTGTGGCATGGGCAAAACACCTTATTTTGCATGGGAAAAGGCAGGGAAGGAACTTCTATGGCCATTTTGCCCACCTAATCAAAAGCAGGAGTTCGTTGATGCAGATAAACTTAAAATAAGCAGTATAAATATTTGGGATGGTTCCTCTCCTACAGTGACCATGTTAAAGAGGAGTCACATATTCTACAGGAGTATTGTTTTGCAATCCCTCAGGATTTGCACTTAACAAGAGGAGGTTCGTAAGCAGTGAGTGCCATCAAGCTTTTGCTGTATTAGTATATGTATATATGATAGTATATGTATATATTAGTATAGTACATATATTAACATATATATTTGAGTCATATGTTCAGTTGCTGAAAATTAAATATTCTGACTCGTCTACAACATTAGATGTTTTGTTTTATAGTAAAATTGATTAGTCTTCAGACCATATCTAAGAAAATAAAAAAAAGGCTAAAAAAACAGAATCTAGTCCCAGGGTAAAAGAGGTTTTGTTTTGGGCAGCCCAGTTAATTGATAAAATGGTCATCTAGTCTGACTATCCTTGGATGATAGCCTGGCACATAGTGTTTCAGTGTCAATATTTGAATCTTTCATTTAAAAAGCTGACACATCATTATGTGGATGGTTGTAATTGGATCCTGTTTGGAAGCCACATTTAACTTTTAATAAATTTAAAAATAGTCCATGGCATTGTGTAATTTTTCCATGCTACATCAATTGTAGATGAGTATCTGACCTGGGATATTTCCAGTGGTAACCTAGTTTTTGTAACAGAGATTGTGGTTTTCTCCTGGAAATTATTTTCTGATGAAGTACTAGAAAAATAGAAAAGACATGTGCGAATTCAAGAATAGCTGGGCAGAAAATAAGAGTGAGCAGTGTGTGGATCAATGCTTTTAAAAATTATAATTGAGGGAGTAGAAAGCAATAAAATAGATCCATTCTTCTGAGCAAAAATAATTCTTGAAATATTATTGAAAACTACAGTTTTCAGCAGTTTTCAGTTGATTGGATCTTAATTTTCTATCTTAGGAAGAAAAAGTGAAGGTAAAGATTACAGTTATTACAATGCAATAAATAAAAGGATGTACCAACCAGCACGCGTGCACGCACACACACACACACACACACACACACACACAGCCTACATAGGCACACAAACTCACACATCTATGTATGTATATACAAATATATTTGAGTATAAATGCATATGCATGCATAAACAATTTTATGTTTCACAATCTCTGTGTTCCTTTATAAATTGTGCATTATTAATATGCATATTATTAAAAGAGAAATGTTTTTTTTTGTTATTAGTTTTCATTTTTTCAGATTTGAACCTTGATATATAGTGTATCTTCTTCTTACACAGTATATCCAGCATATTCTTTCAGTAGTAAGACAGGAGATATGCTCTATTTATTGTTTATCTAATGTGTACTAGCAAGCAAAAGTGTATCTAATATTTACAGGTCTATAGTGTTGACTGGAGTCAAACCAGAGGAGATCAGTTAATAGTATCTGGATCATGGGATCAAACAGCAAAATTGGTATGTGTTTATTGCAGCTTACTTAAATTGCATATTCATTTGACATTCTAAAATAATACTCTCAACATGATTTCTGTTCTTTTCTTTTTCCGATTATGACTTACTTTCTTTTGTTTAATTTAATATTAGTTAAAAATGGACAATTAAAGTGAGAAATCTAGTAGTTTTTATCATTACAATATTTCATGAGTTAATTTGATCAAGTGGGATGCGTTGCAGGATGTATTTTTTTCCATAACAAAACTTCAAATTGATCAAGACTTGCATATGTGATTGGACTTTAAATTATTAATCCAGGGCGGTTGATAGTTAAAAGAACAGGTAACTCTTGACTTATGATTAGTTGCTGAGTGACCAATCTAAGTTATAATAGACTCTGAAAAAGCTACTTACAACCCAGATTTGAAGTTCCAGTGGTTACATACACAGACCCATCTTGTGTTTACATTTCTCAGTGTTTCCAGTCTGTTTATTTCTTTCAGAGAGAGGGAGGGAGGGAGAGAGAGAGAGGGAGAGAGAGATGCATCTCAGTTTTTAAAATGAAAAGCAAACCAGAGCAGCAGCTTATTTTCGGAAAGGCATAAATTAAAACTGTTTTATTGGTACACATTTTGGCAAATTTTAGATGCACATTTTTACACCAGGAAATAATTCTGTGGGAAAGCAATATATTTGTTTCATTTGTTTCATGACAATAATTGCTTATACTTTGTTTGCTTGTTTAAAAAAATAAACTCAGTCTGATAATCTCCAAAGTGGGAGCTATATTCTGAAAATAGATTTACTAATTATCCTTTATTTGTTTACATTTTGCCTAGTGGGATCCTGAAGTGGGACGACCACTGCGCACATTTAGAGGCCACGAAGGTGTCATTTATAGCACCATATGGTCTCCACATGTCCCTGGCTGCTTTGCCTCTACCTCAGGTAAATACTGCAATTTCTATTTATTTGTAGTAGGAGCACTCCAATTACATTCGATTGTTCTAAAATTCTGTCCAGCAGATGGTGGTATATATTTAAATAGTGGAAGAAATAAAGAATGTGTAGGCTATAATTAAAGAGCAAGCTCAGTTGTTATCTTTTAACTACACATTCATGGCCCCTCTACATGGATCAGCAACTGCTTTAATCAAGTGAATCAATGGCAGTTTTTCATGCTGTCATTTCATCTCTGGCATTTTACTGCCTTGCCAACTTTCTTTCATCTTCCTAGCACTACAAAAAGTTATAAATTTCTGAATGGGTGTCTTTTATGCAATACCTTCATGTCTTTATGAACAGTATTCAAGTCATTTCAGGGAGAATTGCCACCTTTGGTCTTGGATGGGATGGCACTACCCCAAGGTAACCCTGTGCGTAATCTATAGGTTTTCCTGGACTCATGACTCCTGCTCAAAGAGCAGGTGGCATTCGTGGGCAGGAGGGCCTTTGCGCAATTGCGGGTTGTGCACCAATTACACCCTTTCCTGGACCATTGGTCCCTACTCACAGTCACTCATGCCTTAGTCATTTCCCGTCTTGATTATTGCAACACGCTCTACATGGGGCTGCCCTTTGATGAGCATCTGGAAGCTCCAGTTGGTGCAAAATGCAGCAGCCCGCATGGTTTTGTGCAGACCCTGGTATGCACATGTGTTACCTCTCCGGCAGGGGCTGCATCGGTTGCTGATTTGCTTCCGGATGCAATTCAAGGGCTGGTTGTCACCTTTGAAGCCCTTCATGGCTTGGGACCGGGTTATCTGAGGAAACCTCTCTTGCCAATCACATCTACCTGACCCATTAGAGTGGGGAGGCAGGGAATGTTGTGGGTCCCAACCCTGAGGAAGATACACCTGGTGGGACGCAGAAGAATGGCTTCCTCTCCCTAGTGGCTCTCTCTCTCTGGAACATCATTCCCCCAGAGATTAGAATGGCTCCCACTCTTTCGGAAGGCACTGAAGACCTAGTTTTGCCAGCAGGCCTGGGGAACCTAGAGTGGGATGGAGCCCATCAAATGGTTAGTGTGATCTGCTGTCGTCGGGGCCGGGGGTGGGAGTTGGGGGGGTGATTTTTTTTTCCAGATTTTCTTTTATTGTACTTTATTAATTTATTTGATTCTTTTTATTAGTTTTTATTGATTTTTATTTTTAGTTTTTGTTTTAAATATGGTTTTACATTGTGTAAGCTGCCTCGAGTCTCCATGGGTGAATAGGCAGCAATATTAAATAAATAAATACATAAATACATACCTTATATACTCGCATATAAGCTGACTTTAGAATGCTTTTTTTTCCCCCAAATTTGGGGGTCGGCTTATATGCGCATAAATCTGATTTGCTGGAGCAAGTCGTCACGCTAAGTCGCTGCTGCAGCCCTCGCCTGGCCCTTTGCAGCCCTCACATGGCCGTTTGCAACCCTCGCCTGGACCTTTGCAGCCCTCGCCTGGACCTTTGCAGCCTTTCTCCCTGGATGGATGATGAGCCGCAACTTTTGCCCTGACGACTTTTCCCTCTGTATTTTTCCCTCTTATTTATTTCCCTCTATTTTAATGCGAGTTTTTGCAAAATGCCTCATTTTGGGGCAGTTTTTTAAGGGTCGGCTTATATGCGAGTATATACGGTAAATAAATAAATAAATAAATAAATAAAATTTCATGAAAACGATAGCTCAGCCGTCCTTTTGGAGCATGTTATCATACTTTAGGATTATGCCTTCGGATTTGAAGGCACAAAGATTATTTGGAACCTGTAGGTTTGTATGTGTAGCCTTGAACTGTAGCTCCTGGAAGTAGAAGAGCTGCACATGAATTGGTCATACTGTGATTTGAACCATTTACCTAGCTATTTAGTCATAAATAAACATTGTTTATGATAATGTAGTAGTGGTAATACTGGATGCAGCGATTGCCATCCTGAACGCTTTTCTGGTGTTTGTATTGCAGTAGCCATAAATCACAGCATAATCGGCAGGGATTTGGAAGTTGTTCTCCATGTTATCGACCTCTTCTATACAATCTGTGCTTTTGAGTGTAGGGGTTGGGTGTTAGCTGAGAATTGGGGACACAGAACTTCAAATTTATATTTTACTATAATTAGTTAACATTTAGTGACGGTTCACAGTTATGATGGTGATGAAAACATAACCTTGCGACCAGCCCTTCCATTTACAACCTTTGCAGGTCTGTAAAGCAATGGAAAGTTGAACTCACATTTTCACTTAATGGCTGCTTCAGCCAAACAACTGAGTTGCTGGTCCTAATTGTGGTCATTAAATGAGGACTTCCTGTACAGGAAAAATATTTCCCATGATTTTGGGTCAGTCATTATTAACACAACTTAAATTACTTAAACTAACTTAAACTACTTCAGCATAACTATTGTTTCTGAAAAGAAAATGGTAGAAATGGTGCAATTTAAAAATGCAATGAATATATTTAACAAATAAATTGAATTGCTGTGAGAGGTGTGTTTATCCCATTGCAAAAATGGTGAGGGCTGGGTTCAGATTTGATTAAATGGCTTGTTCTAGCTAGGTTGGTTAACAAAGCAAAATATAAAACCATTGTTTTATCTTGCTTTAATTTCCTATGATTAAAGCACATCTATAAACTAAAAGAGAAAGAGCTTGCTCTCCTCTTGCATAGAATAAAGAAAAAAAAGGAGGGGGAATACAAAAGCCTGAGGCTGAAGTGCTAGGCCTCTGAACTGCCTTTATTTATTCCCAACTAATGAATTAATCATTGTCAGCATGTTTAATTTTAAAATAATCAACAGGATTGTGTTTCGGAAAGATTCCAGTGTATATATGAGTGTTTTGTTTTTACAATTCAGCAGGTTGTAGAGCTTCTTTATCAGTGGAAGCAGAATAATAGCTCTGTCTCTGATTAGGAGCAGCATGATCATTTCTATATTTTAAAAAGAAAGGTCAGTTGAGTGTTTCTTTCAAATCTAATGCCATTTAACACTTTGGTAATGCATCTACTTTGAACATGATTGTTTGGAACTGAGTCTCATTGCTTTGGATCTTTTTGCTTGTTTCTTTGAAGTGCAGGCAATGTGCATATTGTTGTACTTCACAAGACACTATTTAGTTGGCCCCCCTGGCTCCTGGTGAAAGCCATATCATGACCAGAATTGTTATGTGCAGCATTAAAAAACATTCTGTTTAACTGACCTTGTCCTCTGTATTAGTTTCCAAAGACAAGTCTTAATACAGCATCATTAGGAATTTTGAACAACTCTGGCACTTTACATGTAGTATGGATACATGTAAAGGATAGTTAGCTGCTGCTTTTATCATAAGGATTTTGTATTGTTCATCATCATAAGGTATTTGTATTGTTCAACAAATTAAACAAGTTACATTTTTTTACTTCTAGAAAACAAGCTATTGTCCAGAAAAGTCTTCCTAGTCACTTCTATCTTCCTAGTCTTCCTACCTAGTCTTCCTATCAGTTTTAATTTGCGCCTTTTCAGCTAACCCCATTTCTAAATCATTCCATTGCTCTGTGAATTTTCCACTTATCATCTATTTATGCTCTAAAAACATTTAAGTTGGTTGAAATATCTATTGTGTGCATGAGTTGTTATGTATGATTAGATTTTACATGTATAATATGGAAAAGTGCATATTTGTGTGTGTATTAGATATACATACACTTATATAATACAAACATAAAATATAACATATAGTAATAATGATGAACAAATATTTATGTTACAGAAATTAGAATAATCTGAATATGTACAACATTAATAAGTAGGAGACAAAAATCTGCAGTCAAGCTCAGCTCAGGTGTGATGGAAAAACTAAATGCTTTTTTGCTTGTGTTCGTTTGAACATTTTCATTTAAAAATTTGATTCGTGAAATAGTCATACTATTGTACTATTTTTTCCTTGTTTGATAGCTTCATTAAGAAGAGAATATTTAACCAGGTGGATCTTTTTTATTAATAGAAAACATCAGAAAAATAAAATTCAATACATTGGCAAATCTCATAAGTTTTAAAGACTTTTGCTGTTTTGTAACCTTGGTATTCCATGCCAATACTTATTGCAGTTGCCATAGGTTTTTTTGGAAGAAGAGTGTGTTCAGATTGGCTGAGCTACAAAAGGCTTTTAAGGTTTTGCTATACCTTGCAGTTACAGAGCTACAATGACTGAATTAATAGAGCAACTCAGCTTTAACAAGTTTACTTTGAGAACGTTTTACTTTGATAAATATAGTAGGAAATATCTTTTGATTTACAGGTTGTCCTTGACTTATGACCACAGTTGACCCCAAAATTTCCAATGCTAAGTGAGGCAGTTGCTAAGTAGTTGCACCTCATTTTATGACCTTTTTGCCACAATTGTTAAGTGAATCACTGCTATAGTTAAGTGATTCATGCAGTCATTAAGCAAATCTGACTTCTCCCATTGACTTTGCTTATCGGAAGCTAGCTGGGAAGGTTCGTGATCACATGATCCAGGGACAGCTATCATGAATACATGCCAGTTGCCAAGCGCCTCAGTTTTGATCATGTGACCATGGAGACTCTGCAACAATCAAAACTTGAAATCCAGTCGTAAGTCACTTTTTTCAGTGCTGTTGTAACTTTGAACAGCCACTAAACAAATGTTGAGTAATGTTGAGTAATGTAAGTCAGTAATGTTGAGCCCTGGTGACTGACTGAACAAATTCCTGCAGTTTTCTTCGCATATTTGTAGCTTACTAGGGCTAAGAGAGAGAAACTTGCTCATGCCTAATACAGGGCCAGAGCACACAATCTCCTAGTTTCTAAACTGGTGCCTAGTTGTCACATAGTAGTATATTCTGGTTATAATGTTGCTCAGAAAGAAAATTACCCAAAGATTTGTAGGTGTGCTATAATGAGCCGTTTCAACAGTGAATAGTTTTTTAACAGATATTGTCTATCAGCTCAGTTAATTTCTAGAATAAATAAATTGGACTAGAAGGGAATATAAAAGAGATTAATTATTTCCTTAGTGCTATTTGGTAAATGTTGGAAAAGCACAATATACTTTTTTTTGTCTTTGCACTGTTTTTAAAAAAAGAAATGAGGCTTCTAGTGTGGAACTGAGATATCTGATAGGAACTTATCTGGTCACTAATGTTGACAGTGGCTAGAATCCAGGGAGCTACTTAAGCCATGCTTAAGGGCTTGGGAATGCCAAGACAAATCTTTTGTTTTTTAAGTAAACATGTTAACATATAATAAACCTGTGCAAGATCTAAAACTTAAAAAAAAAACCAAAAAAACCACAAGAATAAAGCCAACCCACTCTTATATGTTCTTATATATATCTTATATATATGAGATTCCAACCCACTCTTATATGTTCCTAGCTTTAAGTTAAGCTAAGATATAATGCACAAAATATAATATAATATCTGCAGGTGTTTTATTTTGCTGACAATTTATTTGACTTGGCTCATCACAAAGGCCAGGTTGTAGTTACCTATGTATTTATGAATTGAACTGAATTGAATTTATATAGGCACCTACCTCATATATGTATCTCGGGGCAACTTATGAACAATTAAAACAAACATTACGAATTTAATATTTAAGAATATATTTCTAAAAAAGCACACACACAAAATAATAATACAACAATTTAAAAAAACAAGAAAAAGCATATAAAACCATCATAAAAATAATAAAATTCATACCTGAGGTAATCACATCTAACAATAACACTCTATATAACCACCCTGTCGCCTTCCTGCATTTCCAGATCCCCATGTCCATTGGAAAAGCCAGGATTTTATGAAAGCCAGCAGGGGTAGAGGCAATCTAACCTCTTGGGGATGATGATCTAAAGGGCAGCTGCCATGGCAGAAAAGTTTCTTCTCTTAGGTCCCATCACGTGACTTCTCTTAGCTGATGGCACCTAAGAGCATGTCTTTCCTGCCTAATGAAATAGGTAATGTAAGTGGGTCTCTTAAGTAACCCAGTGCTATACCATTTGGGTCCCACTGATTTTATTCAAATGCTTTATAACACGTATGTCGTTCAGAAAGAACATAAGCATACATTTTAAAAATTTGGATTACAATAAATGAAAAACAGTACAGACAGCAGTACTGTAAATTATGTAAATTATAACACATCAATTAGCACACCATGGCAAGTATATAAATAGTTTTCCAAAATGCTAACATAAACATTATTTTAAACCAATAACTAAGAATTATAAACTGAATCAGAATGCTGCAAGCTTTACAATAACAAGTGCTTTTTTTAAGGAGACAACTAGACTTTGTGGTTTTTCTTTGAAGATGTTTTGCTTCTCATCCAAGGAGCTTCTTCAGATCTGACTGGATGGTGGGTAATAAAAATACTACAAGCTTTGATGCCAAAGTAGCTTCCTATTTGGACGTGTAGTTTGCATCCTTTTAGAGAGTCATTGAGGCAACTTGGAGGTTTGTCTATATCCTCTGGTCACCTGAGTGGTGCAAATTGCTGTGAAGTTGCTAAGGTAACTGAATGTGAGGCAACTGGCAGTTGGAACAGAGTTCTTTTCAGGTGGGAAGGGAGAGTAGAACTCCTTAGCATCAGAGCATGTTTATTATTATATTAAGAAATACTAATGATCTGATGGTCATTTTGAAAAATCCTTTCTTAGCAAGCACCTAGAAGTGAAGAGGATGGTCTTTCGCTTTTATATATATAGATTACCACAGTGCTTCTCCAGAGATATCTTTATGCTTCTCTAGAGGAAAGTAAGTTGGTGTAAATAAAATACACCTTTTAGCAAACTCTAAAATGATATTGACAGCTTTAGATAGTTTGTGAAGTGCTTTCAGTTTCCTGCAGCATGTGCTTAATCAAATTGTCAGCAAATGTGTGTAAAATCTAAAAGAAAGATTTAAAGTTAAAATTTAAAGGGAAATGAATAAAAAGTGATTAAGTATTTAAGACCTTGCAGTTGTGCAAATTATAGCCATAAGCATGGATGTGAAGGGGAAAAAAGATTACAGCACAGAAAAATAATGGGCTTGCCTGAATGGCATTTCAATTAAGGTGTATTCAGCATTAAATATGTTCAAAAAGAGGAAAGCACTTTGCAGAGCTGTTAATACAGCATTCAATCATCTATATTTCTATGGGTGCTTTCTCACTTGCTTCAGTTCTTGTTTGGAATTGGAAAGCTTGATAAAGAAGTAGAGTTGTTAAATCTGTGTAGATCATTCTATTATAATACCAGTACCAGTTTTTAAGCTAATAATAACTAGAGATCAGCTTGGAAGGATGGCTTTGCCTGATCATTGTCTCTCTGATAACAAAAGGCTAGTCATGTGGAAAATGTCATTAAAGAAATGATATAAACAATAAAACTGCAGGATAGCTTGAAGGGTTTAATTTGTACACAAGGATGCTTTTTTGTTCTCTACCAGCACAACAAAATTGAACATTGTATAAGGATTAAAAATGTATCCATGATTCATTGAGAACAAGGCATAATCAACATTGTACAGATGATGCTTCATCAATCACTTATTGAGCTTACCTTTGCAATTGGTTTTCCCAGTTTGGTGTAAAAATATTGCTTTATAAAATAAAAACACTGTACTTAATGTATCTTACAGTTTTCTGAAATGAAGTTATATACAAAGTGCTTACTATGCTTACTATGCGAAATATTCTGGCATCTCTCCATAAACGGAAATTGAGAAGGTCCATAGTTTGCAAAGACCTGTAAAAACTTGGCCTAATAGCAAACTATTACTTTTGCTGTTAGAAATGTAAGTGTTGCCTTCATTCATATATACTAAAGTAAATTCAGATGGGGTTAGTTCCAGCATATTCCTACATTAAAAAAAGAAATTGCCATATATCTTCAGAGGGCTTAATCACATCACTCTTTTTTTTTCCCAATAATATAGGTGGTCCTTGACTTAGAGCAGTTCATTTAGTTCAAAGTTACAATGGCACTGAAAAAAATGACTTAACAAGCATTTTTCACACTTAGGATCATTGCAGCATCCCTATTGTCATATGATTTATGTTCAGATGCTTAACAATTGGTTCATATTTATGACAGTTGCAGTATCCCAGGGTCACATGATCTCCTTTTGCAACCTTCTGACACCCCTGGCTTAACAAATATGGCAAGGAAAGTCATAAAGTTGGGATAAAACTCACTTAACAAATTTATCACTTAGCAACAAATTCAGGACTCAGTTGTGTTGTAAGTTGAGGACTACCTTTATTAAAATTGAGGACTACCTTTATTAAAATTGGTATGATGTTTTTCTAAAGATTTCCCACTACTGTTACGGATCCTGGTCTTTGAATTTTCATATGAAAGTATAAACAGAAGACGTTGCAAGCTAGTTAGCTCTTGAGTAAATTAAATTCTTTTTCCATGTTCAGTACTTAACATTTTAAGAGTTTGACAGCAATGTTAATGACCACAGTGCAACGTAGGAAAGTAATTAACAGTTGAGGTATCTGGAACTGCAGATAATGTAAGATATTGGCTGTCTCAGAAGCAAACAAAGACTTAAATTGTTAGGGGAAAAAAATTTATGCTTCTGCAAGTATAGTTCTTATGTACTGCTTCTGTTTTAACTGGGACACAGTAGAGTATGGTGTTATTTTAGGACAAGTATAGCTTCTTTTGAAAATGCTAGGTGATAAAGAGTGTTGATTTTTCATCATTGGCAATTAAATATGACTAGAAAATGATCTTCTGTTTTTATATAAATGGACTATTAAATCCAAGAAAGATTAGACATTTTTAATATACCTAATGGGCCAAGACTTGCAGTGTTGACAAAAAAAATTGCTTAGGTTGGAGCATATTGACTTTGCCAGCTTATTAGGAAAGCTAACATAATGTCGGTATTGCTGTTATGATAGCCAGATGCACTGACATGTTGATTTAAAACTGACTGGTCACATTTCCATTTATGACAATATATGTTATAGCATCCCCAGATATTAGAAATGATTGAAAAGTGACACAAATAATTGGGTAACTGCAGTAGCAAGTTTAATTTGGAAACTTTTTGCTGGGCTTTATGATTAGTTAAGTATGGTTAGATTTCAGACCTGTGGAGTCTATTTTCTTTTTTGTAGGAACCTGAGGTTAAGTAATCAGAGACAGCGATTCAAGTGATTGAATGTTCATACATACTCAGAATTAGGAGATAGATTCTTATTCTATGTACAACATTAGACCAAACCTCAATAATCTTTTTTTTCATTGTTAAAAAAGTTATTCCTGATTTTTTTCTCAATTATTATTTTTAACAAACTAATTAAGGGTGAAAAGTTTTTTCATGGGTATATTTTTGCCTAATTAGAAATCTGAATATTGGATTCTAGCTTAAATCTATTAAAGATCTGAGTTCTGCTAAGGGTTAAGGACTTTAAATATTATGTAATTCTTCATCTAACTTTAGAACTATTGCCAAAGATTAGGGGTTATAAAAGGTTCTGTTGGTGGAGACATATCTTCCATTACTGATTTCATCGATACATAGTACACTTGAACTGTATTAAGATTAAATTATGATTGTTATGCTAAATGAACAAATAAATGCATATTTGATCCACTTTAGACTTGTACAGCTTGTTCTTGACTTACAACAGTTTGTATAGTGACAAACTTGTACAGTTTGTCAACAAACTGCTGTATAGTTACAATGGCACTGAAAAAAGTGACTTATGACCATTTTTCACACTTGCAACTGTTGCAGCATCTCTATGATCATGTGAACAAAAAGACACTTGGCAATTGACTCATATTTATGACGATTGCAGTATCCTGGGATCATGTAAGCCCCTTTTGTAACTTCCTGTTGAGCAAAGTCAATAGGGAAGCCAGATTCTTCAATGCGTGCACTTATTCTTCTGTTGGTTTGCCTGATGTATGTGGCGGTGCAGGTGGATATTTTTGGATATTTTTTGTTTATCTCTTGTTCATATATAAAAGGCACTGCAGACAAAATCAGCAAGATCCTCCAAAAACACAACATTAAGATAGCATTCTGCACAAACAGAAACAATATCGACGCATCCTAAGAAACCCTAAAGACAGAATCGAGTTAGAGAAAACAAGGAGTATACAAAATCCTTGCACCGCATGCACCGCCACATACATCGGGCAAAGCACAGAAGAATTAGTGCATGCATTGAAGAACACAAAGAACTCAATCAAAAAGAAGAACCAACCTCTTCCCTGGTCCAACACCTCAAAGCTACAGGACATGAGATTGACTTTAAAAATACCAGAACTCTCGCCAAAACCGAACACTTCAAACAACAGAATAATCAGAGAAGCCATAGAGATAGAAAAAACGCCCACACAGCATGAATAAAAAAGATGATACCTCCGCCTACCAGCCATTTGGAAACCCGCCCTCATTAACAAACAAGTACTAACATGAGAATGACACCAGACCCACACCCACAGAGGCCACACAAGATGCTACCACCACACCCAAGCCCCCCACCTGAACAGAACACCCCCCCAAGCCAATCGGAACACAGCCAACCCCCAACCAATCAGATCACAGCCAGGCCCCAACCAATCTGAGAACACACCCCCAGCCAATCAGAACACAGCCAAGCCCCCACCCCCCAGTCAAGTCGCACCCCCACTGGCAGTTAAAAAGAAAAAACACCTGCAAGCTCACATTACTCTGAGAATCACAAAGCCGAAGACACAAGCCTGAAGATGATGAATGAGATTTCGTCGAAACGTCGCCAAAATACTTCAATTTTACATGGGAGAAAACCCGAATAACCAAAAATACACACATACACACACATATATATATATATGTTCCAATGTATGTGGCGGGCATGATGTACAGGGAATTTCGTATACGCCTTGGTTTTCCAGGCCCGGCCACATACTTGGACAGACCAACAATAGAAGAATAAGTACCTGCCTAGATGGAACACAAAAAATGCAGTAAAAAAGCTGGAACACACCTTCCTCACTAGTCCAACACATGAAAAACCACAGGTCAACAACTTCAACTTCAATGCACTAAAACCCTAGCCACTATAGAAAACTCCAACCACAGAATCATCAGAGAAGCCATAGAGATTGAAAAAAGACCTGAAAGCATGAATAGAAGAGATGATTCCAGCAGACTCAATTCATTTGGAAACCTGCACTCTCAAATAGAAAAATCTCCACACCACAAAACAGACAAACACCTGAGCACAGACAGACTCCTCTGATGCCTCCACTCAAACACCCCCCCACCAGGCCACCCAGGTGAAACCTAGCTTGCAATGAATAGCAGCCGTCCTTTCACACGAAGTCAGCTGCACTGAAAAGCCTCCAATACAAGAACAGAATGTTTGCCAGCCAATCAAAGCCACAAAACAGACAGAAGAGAAACAGAAACACCAATCAATCAAGCTCCAAGTCCAGTGAACACAGACCCAGGCTCCTAGCCAATCAGAATGGACCAGCCTCGAATTTGAAACCAGGAGCTGTGAGACCCACAATCCATACAGAAGCCTGATGATTGGCAGATGGGTTCTGCTGAAACGTTTGCTACAAACCTTAACAGCACTACCAATGACGTTGGGATAATACCGAAGGAAGCTACAACAGCACACATGTAAGTACCCCGTGAAAGCTTAAAAAAAACTATATTATTATATATACAACACAACACACATATGTTTTTTTAAGTTTTTGCTGGGTATTAATGTGTGCTTGTTCAGCTTCCTTCGGGTATCTATTCCCACGTCACTGTAGTGCTCAATACAATACAAAACTCAATCAGAAGCCTGATGATGGCAGATGAGATTCTGCTGAAACGTTGGTTTTTTTTTTTGATTCTGCTGAAACGTTGCTACAACTTTAAAAGCACTACAATGACATGGGATAATACCCGAAGGAAGCTTAACAGCACACATGTAAGTACCCGCGAAAACTTAAAAACAAACACACACACACACACACACACACATATATATATAATTTATATTTAACATTAAAAAATTATATTAAATATATTAGCTTAAAAAAATCATATTAGTGGTCCTCGGGATTTAAAAGTATGAGTTTAGTGGTCCTTGAGATCCAAAAGGTTGGCGACCCCTGGCTTGGAGGACATCTGGAACAACCCAAACAGCAACACAGAGAACAAACTAGATCAGAAGCCAGAGAGTGGAATTGAGTAATCCATCCAGCAGACTGCTGCATTATTCCAGATGGAAGATGATCAATGTACAAATCAGCTGCTTTGCCACCTCAGCTGTGAACAGCAGATTCTATTAAATGCTCATTAAAAATGAAAGTTACAAATTTAAGTGGCTATATTGATAAAGAGCTTAAATAAAAGTCTCTCAGATTTAGATTCCTTCCTAGATGCCAAGATGTCCATACCTGTCAATTCTGAAAACAGAAGAGGGGATGGAAAGTTGGCAGAGTTATTTATGTTCAATTTTTGATGGTGAATATCCTTCCAGACAGTCTGTTATCCTACCAAGATACTTGGAGTGAGATGTCCAGAATGGAAAAATTGGAGACAGGGAAAAAGTCATCAAACTGAGCCTGATCTAGTGATCACATCTTAAAGAACTGCAGATTATTGCTCCTTTTAAAACTGGCAGCATTAATACTTCTTCACTTTTTTAAAAAATTTTTTTAATTTTTCTGTTGGTTAAGGGCCTGTCACATAGGCCGACGGATGCAAAAAGTATGTAAAAAGGACACAGCGGATGAGAAAATGTGCCATCCGTTGTAATCCGCTCTCAAAAGTGCCCCAAATTTGCATAAACAGAGCGGACAACAACGGAAAGGAA
>BHFT01032172.1:0-42854 GCA_004320025.1 Laticauda laticaudata
CTAAGTGTAGGACTTTACTTTTCTCTACATTGAATTTCATTTTGTTAGATATGGCCCAGTGTTCTAGTATTTGCTAGACATTTTGGTTTCTGTCTATTATAAGAAATATATATTTTAAAGATTAGCTACAATTCACTATCCCCACTGTATATATAAGCCATCATTTTACACTTTCACTTCACAAGAACTGCAAAGATTATAAGCAGTTTTGTATGCCTTGAATAGTATCCAAGAGCTGTTTGCCTAATGAGCTTAATCACAGAGAGCTAATATCCCATTTAAATATCCTAACCCAGTCAATAACTGGGATCAAAAGGGATGCATCTTGGATCCAATCAAAGACTGAACTGCCATCTGTCAGAAATGGTGTTGGGTCTCCTGCTGGGAGGGGGGATTAGACTAGATGACCTACGAGGTTCCTTCCAACTCTGTTAATCTATCTAACTGTCTGTCTAAGTGGTGAAATTAATACTACAAACCAGTTTATAATTTTAAATACCTGAGTTTTTTTGAAAATGTCATCTCAACACTCATTTTATATTACACTTCCCGTGGTCACACAGGGTAAATAGAAATGGGGTGGAAAAAAGAAAGTAAGACTCCTCAACTCAATCTGCAAGCATAATATCCAATAGACACCACAGATTTTTGTCCACATACACACACGTGTGTGTGTATAAAGTTGAAGAAAAATTTAAAAGAATAGAAACAAAACTCTATTTAAAAGAGAAAAGTAAGGAAAGTAAGGAAAAGTAATAAGTGAAAAAAGTGCAAAGAAATAAATAGGAAAGAGGAGGGAAAGGGGAGTTATAGGGAGGAGAGGAGAGAAAGAAAACAGTTTCTGGTCTTAACAGCAGTTACAAGTACATTTATATTTTACCATTTTTCTCTAAAGTTACAACATAATTTCTATCTTTCCAAAGCCTATCCTTTCTAATCATTAAAGCCATAAATATGAGTTCAATTTTTTTTCAGTCAAAAATCCAAAAGGGATTTCTAGTCATTACTAAATATAGTTATTGTCTTGAAATTACTACTAAATGTAATTAGGTTCTGTCTTAAGCTTAGTACTCTTCAATGTTTTTATTAATGATTCAAAGTAGTAAATAGAAGGAGAATTCATCAAATTTGTAGATGATATCAAGCTGGGGCGAATAGCCCACGTTTTAGAAGATAAGCTCAAGATCCAAAAGGATCTTGACAGATTTAAACACTGGACTCTAATCAAAAAAATATAATTCACTGTGAGAAAAATAAGGTTTTACACTTAAGCAAGAAAACTAAATGCAAACGTACAGAATACGTGGTACTTGTTTAACAGCAGTAACTGTGAGAGTGATCTAGCAATCCTGGTGGATAACCACTTAAATATGAGCCAGCAATGTGCAGCAACTGCCCCCAAAAACCTAATCCAGTCCTAAGCTGCATTAACAAATGGTAGTACCACTTTATACAGCTTTGGAAAGATCACCCTTGGAATACTATCTCCTGTTTTGGCACCATGATACAAAAAAGATGTTGATACTCTAGAAAGAGGACAGAGAAAAGCAGCAAAGATTATTAAGGGCCTGGAGACTAAAATGGATTATGAACAGTTGCAGAAATTAAGCATGTTTAGTCAAATAAACAGAAAGGTCGGAGGGTGACATAACAGTAGTCTTCCAATTTTTGAGGGGCTATCACAGAAAAGAGAAGATCAACTTATTTTCCAAAGCACATGAAAGCAGGATAAGAAGTAACAGATGGAAATTTATGAAGCAGAGATCCAACTTAGAATTAAGGAGAACTTCTCTGGCAATAAGTATAATAAACAAAAGAAATGGCTTGACGTCAAAAGTTGTGGGTGCTCCGTTACTGGAGGTTTTTAAAAAAAGACTGGGCAGCCATTTATCTGAAATGATGTGGGGTTTCACTGTTTGAGTAGGAAGTTGGAATAGAAGAACCCAGGGTTCCTTCCAATTCTTTTATTCTTTATGGTGAATTCTAATCAAACAAGTCAATTGTATAATCTTTGCTAATTCTGTCCTCTACACCAGCTATTTCTCTCTTGTGGGTATTTCAGAATCTTTTCATTTTTGTACATATAATAATCTTGCAGTAATTATCTTATAAAGCAGGGGTCCCCAACCACCAGGTCCCAGACCGGTACCAATCGGTGGATCATTTTGTCCCGGGCCGCAAAGAATGAATAATCATGATTAAAATATATACATAAATATGTTTTTAGTAAAGAAATATCAAAGAAGCCCTTTACTATTGGGAAAGAATTGATTTTGCTGGTCCTTGAAAAAGTGTTTCTGCATGAAACTGGTCCCTGTTACAAAAAAGGTTGGGGACCNCCCTGTTACAAAAAAGGTTGGGGACCACTGTTATAAAGCAATGATTTTGAAGCTTCTTTTTTCAAAGTGGAAAAAATATGAGAAAATGGCATGCTCCGAGCCATTTTGCGCTATACTGGTATAAGTAATTTGTGGTGTTATGTGAACCAGGTCAACATATCTGAGGGAGAATGGGTGCTATATCTGTGTGTCTCTATGTCTGTGTATGTGTGTGTGTGTGTGCATATATTCACAAAATCAATTCAAAATCTAATTGGAGAAATCTACTTTCTAATTCCTAATTCAAGCAGCATTAATTTAAAAATATGCCCATAACTGAATTTGTTTTCTAATTTATTAGAACATACAGCAGATTAAAAATTGTAACTGTTCCTAGAAAAATTATATTAATCATTTTGTAGCTTTTTGTACTGCAGCTCTGTAGAGACCACAACTTCCTGAATTTCTAGTCTGCAAAGCCATTTTAAGAGTGCTCTAGAAATAAGGAGAAATGTTGAGAAAATAGTTGTCTAAAATATATTAACCTTTCTTTGCCATATAACCTCATTTCCATTGCACACAGCAATAAGAAAAGTTTGGAATGGCTCAAAGTTTGGAATGGCTCAAAGCTAGACTGTGAAACTTAAAACAAAAGCAGAAGGCAGGGACAAATCACACTCAATTTATTTGTAAGAAAAACTAGACAATATATTAATAAAATCCTCAGGATATCAATCTGACTTGAAAGATACTTTATGTAATCTTTTCCAGTTTTTCCCTTAAAATTACAAATGGTAGGAACCTAAGACTCGGTCAGAATTAAATGCTAATATCAGTCATAGACCTGGTAAGCAATTACAAAATTGCCCATAATTTCTTGACAACCAGATTCCTCTTTACAAACTGCTTTTGTTTGAAAAGAGTCAATACAGGATGTTGAGCTATTAATTGTAAAGTTGTCACATTTTGTTGGTTTCAAAATCTGGGCACAGCATATTACTCAATAGAGTCAAGTGATTTATTTTCATATTATGTTTATATATAGAAACAGCAGAATCTCCCTTGCAGTGATTCACACCACTGATTCATCAAGCCAAACACTGAGGTTGGACTTAGATATCATCCTACGCTATAAAATTTTACACTGATTTTGAGTTTTGGGTCCTAATGGAATGGATGAGCCCATTTCTTATTTGCATTAAAGAAGATGATTGTTAGTATTGCTTTAGGTTAGTTGTGCAGCTTTTATTTGTGTTGTGTATATTTTTGTGGGTTATTTTATTCTGGTTTTAATTATTAGTTCCCCAGATCATGTATCTGAAATTAGTAACCAGATAAATAAATAACCAAATAAATGAATAATGCACCTGCACAAAGAAAATATTCATTGTATAATCCATATATGATCCAGTTGTACATTTTAGTCAATGTTTCATATTATTTACTAATGTTGGCTAAATCCCTTAATCCAAATTAAATGGAAATATTAGGAGATTAAAATAAATAGAGATTTGGGGTTTTTTTTGTTTTTTTTGAAGCTTGTCATGAAGCTAATCTTGGATCTGTATTTATTATTTGTATTTTTTTTTCTGGAGACATTACATCTCACTTCCATCATTCACTGCACTATAATTATTCTGGTATGAAAATGTTAATAATTGGTAAATAAAAATTTGATCATATTGTCACTGAATCTCTATTTGGAAGATATAGTCTAGAAATTGTTATATTTTCCCTAAAGAAATGCAGCAGACCAAGTTCCATTCTTAAATTGGTATTTTCATACTAGAAATTGACCTGCTGGAAGTTAGCCAAAGTTTGAGTGGCACAAATAAGCAACCTGCACTGTTCATCCTGACCTAAGTCTACATGGAAAGCACCACCAAAAGTGCTTGAGAATGTCTTATTATTGCAGGAGCAGATAATTACCTTTTTAAGAAACTTAACATTATTTATACATACCCATCTTTTAATGTTCTGCTTTTAAATTTTATCCACAATGAAGAAGTTTTTATTTCAAGATAACTCCTCAACACCCAGGCCTCAAAAGATCCCTCCCCATTCTAATTGATTCCATCACCAGGCATCTCCCCCTCACTCACACACTCTCAATAACTCTTTATTCATTAAAATTAACAACCAGAGGAAGCTTGTTTGTAGAATGAATCACACAAAGCACTGCTGGCAGCCATTATCTCTCCTCTTTCAAAGCACACCAAGTCCAACCACTAATATACAAATTAGTTGGGAAGCAGATATCTATTTGTGAGAAGATGAAATTAGTATGGGAATACCTGAGACTAGCCAGTATCTTTGGACAGGAGAAGAGGCAAGACTTCAGCGTCCTTAACAGCCTCTGCTGAAAGTTAGCATGAATACCAAGAAGGCAACATTATAACTAAAACCTCCCATGTTATTAGCCCTATACTTCTACCAAATCCAACTGTGAGGGTTAATTGGAGAATCTGCCCAACCAAGAAAGATTATCTGTACCAAGGAGAGTTATAGTTTCTTACTGAACTGGAATAGAAAAATATCTGCCTTAGATCCCTAATTTCTCCAGTCTTTGGGCAAGAAGTGAACAATCAAACAAGCTGTATTCCAGGTTGGCACCTAGAATCTAGCACCACCAACCTTCCTTTTCCCCTCTCCCACAGGCACCTTTCCAACATTAGGAACATACTATATAACATGCTTTGCAGTCTTACCTTGGAGCCATTTTACTAACTGAAACTCTGACTATCTTTACTTTACTGCCTACCTGCTGCAAATTCCAGCTTCTTGGTTTTGGTTTGAGTTTTTGGCTGAGCAATTGTGACATTGACTTGTCCATCACTCAGGACCATCTCAAGCCATCCTAGGTCATCAGCAAAGGATGTATACATAAGCAGCCCTACAACATCCCATGTACGGAAACTGAAGCTGATTGCCAGCATATTGCGCCGAGGATATCCAGGAATCTGCAAGAAGTTGTTGACCCCAGCAAAGGTAAAGGGGAACAAGAGATTGTCCCGACAGAAATAGCCCACATGACCCTGCAACAAAGAGAGAAAGCACAGTGATATTCACAGAGGAAAGCAAAAGCAAAGGGAGAAGACGAATCCATTAAGGACTTTTGCTCCCATATCCATATGACTGATATATGATGACATAATCTGCTGCCTTGGCCATCAAAAAGATCTCTATTGGGCTCCTTCTTTTAGCTAGTTTTCCTTAAAGGAGATTATACTGGAGTTTCCTTTCCAGGAAAAAGCTATGAAAAATCAATTCACTTACAATGAAATCAGAACAGAAAAACAGGCGGCAAGCAGCAGCAGGATCAATTACAGGACAAAAGTAACATCAGCTTATGCATAGACTCAGCAGAGATTAGCAACTACAGGCCAAGGGCTGCCTCCAATTACAATAAAGCTAGTTTTTATCTTCATTGTTATTGACCAGCTTTTCCCAAATATATCTTCCAGATGTGTAGAGTTCAACTTTCCACAGTAGTTAAGGAAGTCTGAGAAATGAAGTCCAGTTCACTGCAGGATTTCTAAATTGATAAGGCTGCCATAGATCCTAGACCAGGGGGTCTGCAATCTTAAACACTCAAAGAGCCATTTGGACCCATTCCCCACAGAATACACTGGTAGCCACAAAATCTGGGTGGTATGGCCAACTCTATGTCACTCACTCCCAACCAGTCACATGACCCCCCTCCCAGCCACACCTGGCCTCGCCCCTCATCTTCCGGCCACTCACCTCAAAGGCCTCAACGTACAAGCCTCTCTCTCTCTCTCTCTCACTACTCTTTCTCTCCCTTCCTCTGTTTTTGTCTCGTTCTCTCTCTCATTCTCTCTCTCTCTCTCTATGTCTCCCTTTCTATATCTCTCTATATCTCTCTCTATGTCCCTCTCTCTATGTCTCTCTCTCTCTCTGTCTCTACGTCTCTCTCTATGTCTCTATGTGTGTGTCTCTTTATATGTCTCTCTCTCTCTCTTTCTCTCTCTGATTCTGATTCTCCAGCACCTCATATCTAGCTGGCAGAAACTGCTGCTATTGCTAGGGGCGAGTGGGGCAGGGTAGCATTGTGGCTCCATGTCATAATAGGCTCCAGGAGGAGGAGGGGAAACCCCCCCCCCAATGTGAAGTGCACTAAGTTTAGCCATGCTCTGCAAGGTGTTGTGAAAGCAACGGGCAGGCCATGGAGGCAGCAACAGCTCCAAGCCCGAAGCAGCGGGAGGCGAGGGCTTCCTTGAGCGCAAATGTACCACGACAAAGGCAGAATGCTGTTGTTGTGCAAATGCAAGTATAGGGCTGCTTTGCTCCCACTCTGGAGTATGGAGCAAATCTCCATTCCCCCACTGTCACCCTTACCTTATCAGGCCAGGTGAGGAATGACTAAGAGGGGAGGAGAGGAGCCAGCCAGTAGTGGGATCAGCTGATAGGGAGCTGCAGCAGAGGGCCAAAAGAGCTGCATGCAGCTGCAGAGCCACAGGTTGCAGACCCCAGTCCTAGACCCAATCTATGTTAATTCTTACCTCAACACGGATAGAGGGATGCCGGCGTCTTACTAAATTAGTTATATAAACCAGGTTGTAGGCAATGTTTTCCATACAGCCACGGAAGTTTGGCCTATAGACAAGTCGCTGTTTCTCATAGTTTCTTACTCCTCCAAAGAAGATCTGTAGAAAACAAGGACGACACAACTCAGCTGGGAGCCAATTAGGTCCTGATTTTTAATGGCTGCATATAGATCATGGGTCCATAATAAAAGACAGAGAATGTAGGGTTAAAGGTCATTAGAGTTCCCAGCAGATATCAAATTCCATGGAAAAGTAGAGAGGAACATTTCAGTTGGTTTCTAAATGAACATTAACACATTGCAAATTCTTCCAAAGCATGTCACCTCTGTGTCTAGGTCAAGCTGCTCAAATTCCCCATTGAGGCGGAACTGCAAAATCTCCCCATCCAGACTGAAGTTGACATATTTTCTATAGCGATCAAGGCGAAATTGATGCCAATGTTGGTCATCCAAGAGACTCCCCAGCTTCATTGTTGTCTCCCCTCCACTCATATTTAATGAGCTGTTACCTGATGGTAGAAACCCATATAAAAAACATTCGAAATAATGTCAACAAATACTAGATACTGTCTGCTTTATTATAAGGACATACTCAGATTAGATAATCATTTATTCTGATTAATTATTCTTACCATATAGGCTAACTACCAAAAGTTGATTTGATTTTAATAATATTTTAAAATATTAAATTGATATAAGATCATACTTATATGGAGTATTAATTGAATGTTATTTTGAAATTTTTACATCAGTTTTATATAGCTTGTAAATCTTCTGCTGCTTTATTTATTTATTTATTTATTTGTTTGTTTGTTTGTTTGTTTGTTTGTTTGTTCGTTCGTTCATTCGTTCGTTTGTTTGTTTGTTTGTTTGTTTGTTTGCTCAGTGGCATCTTCAAATAGCTGTGCAAACAAACCAAAAGAAAAAATCCTGGGGCATTTCATTTCTAAGACTTTACATTTCTGTCTAAAAAAATAATTAAACAAATCTAGCCTTCAGTGAAAGAGTATTTAGGGATAAGTGCATCATTTCACAACTTTAGGCAGTGCTAGCTAGCGTACTAAAAAAAAGGTATATGCTAATTCAATGTCAATTTTCTTTAAATGGACTGCAAAATTTCAGGATTTGGCCCTGGTATGAAACAGGTGTTTAGAGGAGACATAGTCAAGATCATTATATCTATCTGCCTTTACTGTAGTACCAAAAAGTACTCACATTTTTGCTGTCTGTATGCATAACTTTGATTAATTAGAATGCTGTGAATGAGACTATCAATATTTCTGCTTGACTAATCTATCGATGTCCAAAAATTGAACAAGGTCTAAATCGCAGAATAAGAGAAAATAATTTGCATATGGAAATAGAAACATAGGTCAGTCCTCTGTTGGGAAATATAAACCAAGTGCTTATTAGTAACAATAAAAGGAAAAGCCAAACACCTGGCTATGTTTCAATATGCATTGGTTGAGGAAAAATCCATAGGTTCTAAAAGTTCTCAACACAATTTCCTTGTTCCTATTCCAGTAATACATCACTCCCATATTCCGTTCCTGCATATAATGTCATTGGCACAAGCTGGTTGTGGGGAGGCTTCCTTCCACTCCTTGATTAACACTTAATATTATTTTCATCCTCTACACCCTGCTTTTTGGCCTTCCCCCAACACAACACCAACATTAAAAATTGTGGTTAATCATAGACTGTCTGTTAATCATAGACTTTAAATAGACTGTCACAAGTAGATGGCTTGAACACACTGAGTTCATACTGCCTGATTCCAATGCTACAAAGAAGCAGGCAATAAGTTACATGTTGGCATGGAATATTATATTGGATATACACCTTAACTTGAAGACTTCTGTTGGACCTAGTAGGTGCTTTATCCCCCAACTTAAGGAATAGCCTAAGACTAAGTAGCCAAAAAATGATTCTCTTCTGTTCCTTCATTCGTGGTATGGATACATATTCAAAAGAGGTAAAGGGTTAAGTTAACCTGGCATCTTTTTCACTTAAGAAATAGCTAGCCTTTAGGGAATTCTCAAATGTCCTTTGGACCTTGGGATGAAACCATTTATAAACTCTACACTTAGCTAAGCCCAAGTCAAACCTTTTGTATACCCTATTTCCTTTAAATACTACCAATAAAGTCATAGCCTGCCTTCTACTTATTTCGACTTTTAACTTTTGTTTTGAGTATTGATTTTAGTGAAATGACAAAGAGTGAAATGTACTTTGAGGTCTATCCAGCCTTTACTTTGAACCTTTACATTGAATCTCCTCAACATCTGTCTTTCAGGTGTATTGGTACTCCCCAAAATACCAAAATTTTTGATGAAACTGGAAATTCTGGAAGTCACAGTCCTGATACAGCTCCAGTATTCTTGGAGTGCATGAGACCAGAGAAAAATATATAAAAGTGTTTTAAGAAGAACAAAATTAGTTTTTAAAAGTATTAAAATCTTAACTTAGAAACTGACACACTACAAAACAGAGAATTAGCAATAAATAAAATATAGTTGGGATGTAGCTGCATTTTCAAAGACAAGTTACATGGTATGGTGGGTGCACTCACTGGTTTTTAAGTCTACTTGACTGCAATATGCAGCTGATGTGCAATATGCAATATGCAGCTGATGTAATAAAACAATGCACAATTCCCATGACTTTACCCATCCCAAAAAATCCCACAGAAATGTTGCTCCAAAACTCCTTATTGCTTGAGATAAAGATATACATCAAAATTCAGAAGTACATTAGCCTCAATTCAAACTTGAAAGAAAGGTGACTCCTTCTTTTCTGACTTGCTTTTGAGTTGTATCAATATTTTTCCTCCTCCCCTGGCATAACAATAAAGAATCCTGGCATCTACCAAGCTCATGCTTCTTCTTTCTGATCTCACCAAGACTTATGCTCAGAACCAGCTGGGCTTGCTGAAGTTCCACACTGATGTAATCTCCTTGAGATCCTGCTGCATACATTAAGATGCCCTCATGCTCCATTGTTTTGAAGTTGAACCCAATGATGTCTTCAGTGGAACGAACTTTTTTGCTGCGAAACTGGTAAGAAATGGCATCATCCCCATCAAAATATACGATTTCAGAATCTGCAGGAAAGAACAAATGTATAGTTATCAGAAGTCAAGTCCTTTCCCCAAGTGACCACCAGCTCACCATAATCAGCATAATCCCAAATGAGACCATTTAAATCTCACCAATGCATGTCTGAAATTTCTGAAGAAGCTGAGATCAAGGATCAAGTTTTCCCTGTTCTCCATCATGCAACACAATTTCCTCAGTCCCCTCTTACCTGGTCTTAATCTGACCAAAACACCCCACCTGGAAAAATACAACTTGAAAACAAGTTCTTTCCATCCTCTTTTTTCATCTCAGTGCTAAAGAAGAAAAATGGGAAAATAAATCTGGCAATTATAGTTCTGGCCCAAAACAAAAAGCTGAAAAAGTGCCTTAATAATTTATCCACAGGTATTTTTGCATTTCTGCCATAAAAGACCAATCTGTTTCATGTATTATCTTAACTACTCTCCTTCTAAGTGATATAAACAGAAATACAAGCACTTCAAATTCTACTTGCATCCTTCTCACTCCATTTTTTATGAAAAGGGAAGAATAAGAAAAAATTGTTGCCTTACACCTTCTATTTTTTGTTTCCATTCTTCAGCTAAAGGACATTATTCTCAGCAGAATCACTTACCATAATAGCATCCATAAAGGCCAACTCGCAAGCCAATAGTGCCCTGTGGGTTCCAAGCCACAGGAATGATCCGGAGATAGCGAGCCAAAATGGGGTAATGTAGGTCATGGCTGACCACGCCACTAGAATTTACATTGCCAAAAAATGTCTAGGTCAGAAAGAAAAAAAAGCAAAAGTTGGAAATGCTACTTGGGATGTAACTAAGAATGCTTGAATTTTTAATATTGCATAAGTAAGAAATCTTGGTTTTCACAAAGGGGGGTGGGTGGGGGAATCCAAGACCAACAAAAGATAAGAAACAACATATATAATTAACATTCAGACTCTATGATCCCACTTATAAAAGATATGTATAGTCAGTTGGGGAAGGGCTTGCGCCAGCTCTTATAGCCAGACACACTTTACTACAATGAACTAGAAGAAATAAAATTCTCACTTTACGGTATCTCCTTATATAATTCATTCTCATCACAAAAGTCTTTCACAGGTTCTAAAATAAGTTTTCAATATGTATTAAATTTATTATAGCAAAGGAACTGAATGTGTTTTGGATTGAATAACTTATTTTAATAGATATTGGGTAAAGTAAAAATGGTAAGAAAGCTCTATCTTTAATTATTGCCTCTTCTGAAAAAAATCAAACAGCAAATTAATATTAACCATTTACTTTGAGTTCAAATGAAAGTTGACATTTTTAGAATTAACTCTCTCTATTACTCTCTGCACAAACAAACCAACAAAAACTGTTTCAAATTGGGAAATATAAGGATACATACAGGCATACATATGTGTGTGTGTTTGTGTGTGTTTGTGTGTGTATGTATGTATTATGTATATATATAAATATATGTAATATATATGTAAGTATATATATATATATATATATTTGTGCTGTTTAGCTTCCTTCGGGTATTATCCCACGTCATTGTAGTTCTGTTAAATGTAAACGTGACGATACCGCTTTTCAGGCAGAATCTCATCTGCCATCATCAGGCTTCTGTGTGGATGTGTGGTCTCACAGTTCTCTGTTTCAAATTTGAGGCTGGTCTATTCTGATTGGCTATTAGCCTGGGTCTGTGTTCATTGGAACTTGGAGTTTGACTTGATTAGTGTTTCTGGTCTCTTCTGTCTGTTTTGTGGCTTTGATTGGCTGGGAACACCTACTCTGTTCTTGTGTGTGAGGCTTTTCATCAGCTGTGGCTCGCCGTGTGAAAGGACGCGTGCTTTATCTCAGCAAGCTGCTCTTCATTAGCAAGCTGGGTTTCACCTGGGCTGGCCTGGTGGGGGGGTGTTTGAGTTGGAGCTATCAGAGAGGTTGCCTGTTTGTGCCCAGGTGTTTTGCCTGGCCTGATGGTGTGGAGATCTTTCTATTTGAGAGTGCAGGCTTCCAAATCGATTGACAGTCTGCTGGACATCATCTCTTCTATTCATGCTGTCAGGTCTTTTTTCAATCTCTATGGCTTCTCTGATGATTCTGTGCCTGGGGTTTTCTTATAGTGGCTAGGTTTTAGTGCCATTGGATTGAGTGTTGGTTTGACCGTGGTGTTTTCATGTGTTGGACTAGTGAGGAGGTGTGTTCCAGCTTTTTTACTGGCATTTTTGTGTTCATCTAGGCGGGTACTTATTCTTCTATTGGTCTGTCCAATCGTATGGTGCGGGCATGATGTACAGGAGAATTCTTCGTATATGCCTTGGTTTTCCAGGTCAATTTTTGTCTTTGGGGTTCCTCAGGAGGCTGTGCTATTTTTTGTCTGTTTTGAAGGAGGAGTCTTGATTGATGCCTGCCTGTTAGTATCTTACTAGACTTTATCTGTAGTACCTCTCTATGTAGGGCAAGACAGCTGCTCCATAGGTCTAGTTGGTTCTGTCTTAGTCCTCTGTTATGTCGTTGGTGTGTTTTTGTGGATCAAGCTGGTGATTTTGTTTTTGTGGAGCCATTGGCTGTCAATACTTCAGTCAGGGTGCATAGTTCAGTCTTTATATGTGTCTTATCTGCCAGGCCGTTTGGGTTCTGGTAATTAGTGTTTTCACTACGGAATTTATCTCGTGCTGGTGGTAGTGGGATTGGGCGTTGAGGTAGCTGTTGGTGTGTGTTGTGTCTTTTGGTATACTGGTGTGCCCACAGTGTGCCATCTGTGTCTTTTGTAAGATTTAGTACATCTCAGGAATGGTAGTTGTTTGTTTATTGTATACATATATACATATATACATCACACTATCATACAATAATACATACAATACATACATACATACATACATACATACATAATACATACATATATATATGCTGTTCAGCTTCCTTACGGGTATTATCCCACGTCATTCGAGTGCTGTTAAAGTTGTAGCAACGTTTCAGCAGAATCTCATCTGCCATCATCAGGCTTCTGTATGGTGCATTATCAGAGGCTTCTAGTGATGGCAGATGAGATTCGGCTTGAACGTTTGCTACAATCTTAAAAGCACTACAATGACGTGGGATAATACCCGAAGGAGCTGAACAGCACACATGTAAGTACCCGCGAAAGCTTAAAAAAACAATATATATATTTATATATATATATTTTGTTTTGTTAGGCTTTCGCGGGTACTTACATGTGTGCTGTTCAGTGCTTCCTTGGGATATATATCCCACGTCATTGTAATGTGCTTGTAAAGTCTCGCATAGGCAACCGTTTCAGCAGAATCTCATCTGCCATCCCTCAGGCTTCTGTGACGGAAGTGTGTTCTCAACAGTTCTGGTTTCAAATTTGAGGCTGGTCCATTCTGATTGGCTATGAAGCCTGGGTCTGTGTTCATTGGACTTGGAGTTTGATTGTTTTGGTGTTTCTGGTTTCTTCTGTCTGTTTTTGTGGCTTTGATTGGCTGGCAATGGCACTTCAATGGCACTAAAACCCTAGCCATAATAGAAAACCCCAACCACAGAATCATCCAGAAAAGCCATAGAGATTGAAAAAAAGACCTGAAAGCAGTGAATAGAAGAGATGATTCCACCAGACTGTCAATCATTTGGAAGCCTCAACTCTCAAATAGAAAGATCTCCACACCACCAAGCCAGGCAAACACCTGGGGGCACAAACAGACTCCCTCACGATACCTCCAATCAACACCCCCCCCACCAGGCACCCAGGTGAAACCCAGCTGGCTAATGAAGAGCAGCCGTCCTTCAACACGGAGGCCAAGCTGCACTGAAAGCTCCAACACAAGAACAAGAGGGTTGCAGACAATCAAAGCCACAAACAGACAGAAGAAACCAGAAACACCAATCAATCAAACTCCAAGTCCAATGAACACAGACCCAGGTCTCATACCCAATTAGAATGGACCAGCCCTCAAATTTGAAACCCAGGAACTGTGAGACACACTTCCATACAGAAACCTGAGGATGCAGATGAGATTCTGCTGAAATGTTGTGGCAACTTTAACAGAACTACAATGAACGTGGGATAATACCCCGAAGGAAGTAAACAGAACAAATGTAAGTACCCCCGCGAGAGCTTAAAAAACAAACATATATATATTTTAATAGTATATATAATTAGATAGTATATAGTAAATGGTAGATAATAGTATAGTTTTTTATATATATATATATATACACACACACACACACACACACACACAAAATATATATACACACACATATACATACACACACATATATACACATACACACACACATGAAATCTAAGATGGAAGCAATTGCCTATTATTAAAATTTTAAACTATGCTCATATATAATATCATATAAGGATTTTTAAAACTATAGCTTCCTAAATCACATATAATGGACTGACTCATAATTCCATTAAATACATCATGTTAGGGATCTATGCAGTGTGAGGACTTGATTGCATAATCTTTAATTTGTAATTAGCCACCTCCCATTCTGAAGAAGACCAAAAGCAGTGGTGATGGGTAATTAATCTAACTGTACTCCTCTCCTTCTTTCCGTTGTCCCTTCCCTATCATTGTTCTTCCTTACCCAGTTATCTATTAGAATATAGTTAATTTAATTGCTTTAATGATAAAATTAGTTCAATTTATCATTCCAATTTATGATAATTTCCTGATGTATTGTTCACTCATAAATGAGTATTTTAATGGCTTAGCACTATTCATTGTTTTGCAATCTTGGCAACTTTAAGATATGACTGGATGGGGAATTCTGGTAGTTGAAATCCATCCACCTTAAAGTTGCCAATGTTGAGAAATGATGCATCATTATGAAGTATTCAACAAACCATGATTCAAAATTCCAATCAAAATGATGAGATTGACTCTGTAAAAGCAGAAGTAAAATTTTCCATTACTTTTTCTTGTCTGCACAAAGTAATGCAGTGAGGAGCAGGTGAGTCTGAACCCATTGTAGATTGTTTCTGCTAAAACAGGAGAATCAAAGCCTTCTTTCCCACAAAAATATATTTTTTCATCCTGGATTAAATGCCCTAGGCAATTATTGGCAGAATGAAGTAGAACAAAATGCCCTTCTTTTCTTTCTTTTCCAAGTCTTGTATCAAATAAGAGTTTATCATGTTTCGCTGAATAAGTCAAGTTTGACTGAGTTCATGTAACACCAAGCTATAAACCATGACTGAGAAACTTCAACTGCTGCTTCATACAAAATGCTAAGCTCATATTAATTCATGTTTGTGATCCATCTCTAAAATAGCAGAGGAACCTAGATATGTTAATTGATGGGTCCATGAACATTTTTTTCCCCTGAGTTTTTCAGGAAAGTTGAGGAGTTTTTTTAAACACACACAAACAACTTCTATGGAGATTCTCAGTCATCCAGGTCATGGTTGTCCCAAAGATGTTTTTTTTCAAGAGGCAACTGGTCTGTCTGTTGTTGTTTTTTTTGAAGACATTTTGCTTCACATCCAAGAAGCTTCTTCAGCTTAGAAACTGAAGTTGCTTCTTGAAAAAGCACCTTTGGGACACAAACAAAAAATAATACAAACTGTGTTAATAATCACAAAATGTGTCTGTTTACAACTTGAATCACAGTTTTTATATGTTTTCTATTTCAAACTGATTGGAAATTATATCATTATTTTGGGATAATTATAGTTAGAAAGCTCTTAATTTGTCCACCCTTGTACTAAATAAAATAAACTGTGGATGACGGATTTGTGAATTTTGTAGTGAAATCTGATCCCAACCAACAAAGAATTCTCTGTACATTTTGCCAGAAAGAACTAGAAAAATCAAAATGAAAAAGAGTTATCTAGGTTTCGTTATAGGGAAAGCAGACTATGATTACTTCACTTAGGCAAAAGCATGCCAATTTCTTGTTGCATCTTTATTTATTTTATTTGTGTACCTTATTATTTCTCTTCTTTTCTTTTTTCTTTTTTTTCTTTCTTCCTTCCTTTTTCTTTCTTTCTCTCTTTCTTTCTCTTTCTTTCTCTCTTTCTTTTTCTTTCTTTCTTTCTTTCTTTCTTCTTTTCTTTCTCTTTTTAGTATGTTTTCATTTGATTCCCAAGCAAGATCAGAAGCAACGATAAGTCATTCTTAACAGTACATATTACAATATTTTCACTCTTATTTTGACATTGGATATAATCTGACATCTGTCAGTAGCATGCTCAGATGATCCCAAAAGGGATCCATCACTTATTGACAGCCCCATCCTCCAGGCCCTGAATACTGTTTTCCAGACTCAATCCACTTTGATAAGCATGAGAATGGTAGTTTTTTTTCCAAATTGGACTTACTATTCCATACATGCCTGATCTCTAAAGGAATTCCCCAGCTCAGGGAGCTGTGGTCAGACTAAATAGTAATTAATTATTGGTGGTAGCAGATAAGAGGCTCTGTGGCACAGTGGTTAGTGTACTGCAGACCACTTCTGCTGATTAACAGCTTTTCAAATCCCACCAGGCTCAAGGTTGACTCAGACTTCCATCCTTCCGGACTGGGTAAAATGAGGACCCAGATGGTTGGGGGCAATATGCTGACTTTGTAAAACCACTTAGATAGGGCGGAAAAGCACTATAAAGCATTATATAAGTCTAAGTGCTATTGCTAAGTGCTAAGGGAGAAAGGCTACACAGGAAGTGGGAGACAGAGGGACATCCCTATAGCCAATGCATATGGTCCAGCATGTTTTTTAATGTTTATTGGTTTACATCCTCGTAGAAATCACTTGTATAGAATCATTCTTCTATATCCTCCATATGCCAGCATTCTGCCTATAGCAAAATAGGGTGCACCAACTGTTATTTATTTGGTTATTATATTTGTTTGCCACTCATCTTGTTTCAAAGGGACTCTGGTTAGCTTACATTATTAAAAGCAAAAAAACCAGAAAAGATATTTCTAAAAATAATACAAATAGAATTATTTAATAATGTTATTGTAAATAAATTACATCCTTTTTTATTATTACTTTTTATTAGATTTTTTTCCACATAATAAAAATATTAAAATTAAAGAAAAATAAGTAAAACATATTTTCCCCGACCAAACTGGTCAGTTTTGCCTTTCTCATAAACTGCCAATTTTATAATCCTATCTTCCACTGTGGATATTTCATTATTCTTCCAGTAAAAAATTGCATTCTCATTGTTGAAATGACAATTTGAGGCCACCTTATAAAGAAAAAAAAACATGGTATCAGACATCTAGAGCAGAATTTATATCCCTTGTGAAACCTGAAGGTCTGCAGTTTTGAGATTTAGCAAGATAAACATTTTCCACTCCAAAGGTTTGCTAATAAGCAGACTTATTTATGGCCTGAATGGAAGCAGAGGTTCTCCTGCTGCAACACTGCTTCCAGACTGAATGCAAAAAAAATAAATAAATCCAGCTTTGTTTATTATTTAATTTGAAAATCATGTGACTCCAAATTACCCTGGATTGTTTACATGCTTGAAAAGCAAGAAAACAAATTAAGAAAGAAATCATAGACATTCAGAAGAGAACAAAAACCAAAACAAAACAAAAACCACATCCAACCCATCAGTCACCTTGTCCCAGAGCCAGATTTTCAAAGATTTTTAGAACATGACTTGGTAAATCTCTTCCTACGGATCTCACTCATAGAGATCTTTAGAAGGATACTATGGGGTGAGGGAACAGGTATCATAACAGAGAAAGTACATTTCTTGGACCCAATAAACACATTGTTCCAGTGCTCTCCTTTCTGCCATGGGATCAGAAAAGCAGAACATATTTGGAAACCTTCCACTTTTATGCAGCTACTCCAGACAAAATTAAATCATGAGTAAGTTTGCTTCCACCAAAGAATACTGCAACTGGGGAACCTACTAAGCCTGCATAAGATAGCTGAATGAGAAAGTTATGACTTTAGATTTCTATGACTTACAGAAATAAAACTATCCGGACATGGTGAATGTAGGTATCCCAAAGAACTACAACCTGAAAGAAGCTATGTAGATGATAACAAAGTTGAGAGGGTCAGGCAACCCAGGGCTAGGATCAAGACATCTTAATGGAGCACAAGTCACTCAAGTTAATTTGAAAAAGGAGTGCTGGTAAGAACCCAGGCAAGAAAAACTTTACCTCATGATTAAGGCACTATATTTATCCAACCTAAGGGCATGAGGGATACTTATTGAGCAAAAGATACCCAAAAGGGGCAGGGTATTTTGATAAGATTTCCAAGTGCCATAAATGTAAGAATCTGGAACAAATTATGTTGTATTTGAACAGTGAGAGAAACTGCAGAATAAAATAGATCCAATGATCACTTATTTGGGGGAGTAATTGTATGCATATATATTTCTGCCAACTTACAGGAAGCATTTGTAAATCAATGACTGTGAGGTATGCATTAGGAGCTAAATCAAAAGCTCATAAAACTGTGTGAAGAGGAAGGAAGAGAAACTTATCAGAAATATCCAGGGAGTTTATTTCTAACCAAAGGGCTGAAACCATTTTAAGTCCATAAGAAGACAAATACTGCACTTGAAATGGACTCCGTCAAATATCTCTAATTCATTAAATTATAAAGAGATAAGAAAAAGGAGGTAGAACACAATCAGGTTTGCAAGAGTCTGCTATAACTAGCCAATCTGAATTAAAAAGTATGTTTAGCATTCTGTGAAGTTGGTTTCTTTCCCTGATCCATCTAACAAGGATGACAAGAATCCATCTATAAATATTTCTAGGGCTTGCTTCATCTCCTATTACATTGCCTGCAGATCAAGGGGCAAAGCTTGATATTGCCAATAGTACTTTAGAGGCAGTACTCAAACACTGTTAAAAATACATGCGACTGACATTTAAGCAATTTTATGGACTCAGAGACTCTCTCCAATAACTGCTCCCAATACATTCTATACAGTTAGAATGTCGTTGCTGTTCTTTATAAAGTAAAGTCACACTAGAGTAGATGTGCCAAGAGTGTTGGCTGGCAAGGCTCAGAAAGAGACTCTTTTCTGCTATGACATCACCTTATGGAACATCATTCCATCATTCCACTTGAAATTATACTCCTCCTTCCCGCCCTTTCACAAGGGCCTAAAACTTTGGGTTTATGCCTGTGACTGATGCTTCAAAAGTATGATTGAGAACACTTTTTATTTTGTTTACAGTTATTTTCTAAGACCCAGCTGTTATGTATTTTTATTTCATATTTTATTTTTAAATTTTATTTATTAATTTATTCAATTTCTACAGCTGCTCATCTCAGTCAAGTGACTCTGGATGGCTTATAATTCTAAAACTAATCACATATATGCCAATAGATACTAAATAACAAATGAAACTGTTATTTCTGAACTTGAATATCTCAATATTGCAAGCATGAACAATCTTACAAGTTACATAACATCATTTTAACCACTGTCAACCCACTGCAGGATGAACACCTCTTCCACTTGTTTCCAATGAATATGGTTCTGAGCTTTCTTTCACCAATTGGGCCCACAATACTTGCTGATATCACTGATTCATCTTGTTTTAGGTCTCTTTCATGGATACTTTTTATCAAGTGAGACCTGTTCTATGACTGCCTTGGTCCACCTACTATCAGTTCTTCTTGCAATGTGACCACCCACACAAGCCCCTTCACCTTGTTAAGGCCAGATCATAGAAGGAGACCTAATATATTATATTGGCTATATAAATGTTTTAAATAAAATAAATTGTAGCTATGTTTTTAAAACACAGTAGCTAAATGGGAAAGTTTTGATAATCTCTTAGCAGGTAGTACCCCACATGAAAAGCATTTGCAATTTGCAGTGAAGATTTTACTCACATTACAACTAACTCCCATTATCCACAACCTTCAAACTTTCTTCTCTCACAGGAAGATCCATTCTTAGTTCTATTCCATAATAGAGCAAGGCCCATCCATGCCCACTACATGGATGTAGAGGATGGATATAAGTGCAGCCCACTACAACTAATGACTGACAGCTATAAATCTGAATTATAACTTTTGAAAGACTGTATTACAAGGCTGATTTTAAGAAACTCTATCAATTCCTGCCAGTGCTCGCCATCAAAACTGGAGAGGGGAGGGGATGGACAAATAGGCAGTATGATTGTGTGTGAGAGTGTATGTGTGTGTCTGGTGGGAAATAGGAAGGGAGGAATGACAGATGATGAAGACTAAAGATGTCCTGATCTGATTTGGACCAGAGGCACCAAAGCTATGCACCCCAAGAAAGGAATGTGACTTGCTCACAACATCTCAGTGTTCTTATAATATCTTATTAAGCTCTGATTGATGAAGCACAGACTGGTCGGGGCGGGAAGGAGAAGGGAACATTTTCTATATCTTTTTCATGTGGGAAAACTTTAGAGCTAGCCTGACTTTACTGTAACCAACTTCCTTAGTAAAATAACCTTTTGTTTCAACCTATTGGAATTGAGATTCTTTCCTTCCTAATGGGGCAGGTCTGATACTCTATACAAAAACAATCCAGTGGTCCCACTTCAATTACAATCATGGAATGTTTAATTTATCAAAATTGTATCCAAGATCCTAAATGCAAATTAAATTAGATGATCAGAATTGCGAAGAAGAAAAAAAACATAAGCTCTATCAGGAAGACCAAAAAGAAATTTGCAATTTCAGTTAAGTAACAGCCCTCACATTTACAGAAAAATCCAGAATGAACTGAGATATACTTGCCAACAGGTCAAGTTAGTATCATCCAAAGAAAACAGTATGATCTCCTGAATCATATTAATATTCTGTTGGATAAAGCTAAGAATGGATCATGAGGGCATCAGGGGGGAAGAGAGAGTGGCAAGTGACACAGGAATGTAAAACATTAGCAATGAAAGTTCCAATGTTGATATTACATAATAAAAATCTCTGTGGAACAGATGACATTAGAAATGTGTGTACAATTTTAGTATTGTCCAGGATATTGTCACTGGCTTCAGTGGTAATATGTCATATAAAATAATTGTATGAAGTATAAGCTCCTTTTTTTTTCAGGCTGCTAGGCTGACTAAAATCAGAGTCAAATTTTACCCATTAAAAATAGGGCAATGGATCCTCTAACCTTCCTTTATTGAGGGAGGGAATATATATGCAAAAGGGAAGTTAATCCAATCTTAGAGTAACATTACCTCAGCTCCATATCTTTGCACTCTTCAGAGGATGAAAATAATAATTATTTAGAAATTTGCAATCTGACTAGGATTGAATGATGAGGCCTTAAAGATTTATTTATAGATAAGGTAGGGAAACAACAAAGCTTTGTATTGTTGGTGAAAATGATAAGCTATGATATCATAATTGAGAGAAGATTAAGAAAGATGGTAGGACATTAATTTGTGGGACATCATTTGAAGGGATAAAAGATGAATATTTTCAAATTGTTGTTCTTGATCAATTTTTTCTTAATTAAGTTACAATAATGAAGTTTTTAAAATTGTGTATAATGGGTTTTTTCCTTTCTATTTTTAGAAAAAAAATTACAAGATAATGTGTAAAGAATTATGAAATGGATTTACTAGTTTAAAGTATTTATAGGTAGTTCTTGATTTACAAAATAGTCACTTAACAACCATTGAAGTTACAATAAAGCTAAAAAAATGGTAATTATGACTCAGATTCGAAGTTCCAACATTCCCCTCTCCCAGTCACATGATTGCATTTTAGGTGGTTAGCAACTGGTCCACGTTTTCAGCAATTGGCAGTATCCCAAGTCACATGATTATAATTTATGGGAGGGTATTTGCTGGAAAACTGGCATTCTGCTTCAATTTACAGTAAAAACATAAACCCATTGAGGACAATGGGTTCACTTATCAACCATATCATTAACTTAACGACTGTCATAAAAAAAGTCATAAAATCAGTCACAGCCACATGCTGACCAGCATAAGCATAATTTGGGGCTCAGTTACTATCATAAGATAAGGACTACCAATATAGTTAATGCTATAGTTATTTCTAGTAGGTCTTAGTGGATTTTACTGATTAAGATTAAAAGATGAAGTTTTATTATTTGTAATAGATAAAAGATGAGATATGTGATAAGAAGATGCTTCCACTTTTCTTTTTTCCTTTTTGCAATTTGTTTGTTTTTTTCTTATTTATATTTTTCTTCATTTGCATTAGATTTTTATCTTTATAATTTTAAATTTTAATCCAAAGTATTTTGAAAACAAAACAAAACATGCAATCTCAATCACAAATTTCTTTTGTCTACTCTTGTTCTGTGTGGCATTAAGCCAGATTCTAGAATCTCATTTTGGGAAACAGAAAGGCAGGTTACAGTCAGTCTGGTACAGCCATTTTACTGAATAGAAAGGAGAGCATGAAACAAAAAAAATGTTAAGCCTAACTATCTTAAATTGTATGTCACTTGATATATACCAACAAGTGGTATCGATAGTGCTTCATCTTTAATTTATTCCCATAACAATCCTGTGAGAAAATTGGCTAAGAAATATAGACTTCTGTGATGGAATCTCAACTTGAACCTAGGTCTCTCTTATCTTAGGTTTATAACCTAACCACAATATTACACTGTAGTATGACTTGCTAGAAAAGCACTGGGTTGATTATAAACTATAGCTCAGATTAACAAATTAAGTAACTTTTTTCTTGAATTATTTTAAATGCTTGTACAATTTGTATGCCACTTTCTGCAAAAAAATTAAATTATACTACATGCTTCCCCAACTGACTAAGTTTTGCATAGTCACTATAGGTGGCTTTTCTATTAATCTGGACTTATTGCATCCAGCCAGGCTATGTAAAAGAAATAATTGGAATTTTAATCTCAAAAATATGCAAAAATATCTCAAAAATATGCTTTCACATCTTCAGGTAGTGAAAAAAATAACACATTTTATAAGATTAACAAATTGGTTATACACATTCTATCACAATATAATGTCTACATGTGTCAAATTAAATTCATACATCAGAAACTAAATATTTGACCCATGTGCCACAAAAAGACCCCAATGAGCCAGCTTAGTAAATATGATTATAATAAAATTGCTAACATTTTTTAAAAAGCAGAACAAAGCAGAATCGAAAAATGTTCTAACATGTTTTTTTTAAAACCTTAGTCTACGCCTAGGAAGAAAACAAGATAGGAAGTGACACTCCCAAACAAAGCAGACAAACAGATAGAAGCCACAATAAATGAAAGCTACAATAAGTAAAAGATTTTTAAGAAAATGATTAAAAGATGAAATACAAATTTATGGGAAGATAAGAGATTAGAATGGTATAAAAAACAAAACAACATTCTACCGAAGCTCATCAGAGTTACTGTTCCTGAAGCTTTAGTCAAATCCAGATTCATTTTCAGTCAATCATGATGGAGTATCATTTTACCCTAGAGTGCCACAGAATATCTCTGAAGGCATCCAGTTCATATCAGGATTATATCTCTGCTTGGAACAGATGATGAATAAATGCATTTGTAAATATATGCAGGAATATCTGGAAGCAGCCAATTATACTGCATACTAACATCCATCTTTGTCCATCTGAGGGTAGACGCCACAAATTCTCTCTTACCCAATTGCTCCCCTGTTGGAAATAAGGCTTCCAATTGCTGGGATGATCACCATAGAGAACAATATAGCGGGTCACCCAATTGTAGGTATTGAAGGTCCCCTGAGTAGCAATGGTTTTTATATGTGCTTTCCTTGTCAGATCAATCTGGAGCCATGGATGCTTGTCTTGAGGATCTGGTGACCAACCACCAGCACCTGTACAGCATAATATAAATAGGGAATTATAAAAGAAATGCAACACCCAGAAAAATACAGAATGCTTCACTTAATCCTTCAGGGAAAGATTGAAGGCAAATGAGGTCCGGGCAGAAGAAGAACATCATGGCTTCAAAATCTAATGCTTGGACAAAACTCAGCAGCACTTTTTTGTGCAGCTGTTGATAAAAATAGGATCGCAGTCATGATCACCAGCATCTGATGATGGATATGGCAGAAGGAGAAGGAAGAGGAGGAGGAGGAAGAAGAGGAAGAGGAGGAGAAGGAGAAACAACAACAGCTTGGAATAGAAGTAGAGGAAGCTATATTCCTGATACAGTACATATATGCTACCATTCAAAACACTCTGCCCAATGTTTGTGCACTGTGAAGAATTACTCAGCAACACAATATCTCCTGACCTAAAAGAGCTCAGAGTAGAGGTGGGATTCGACCACTTCAGACCAGTTCAGGCAAATCAGATGTTAAATTTGTATCTGGTTCATTGAACAGACCGGCTGGCCCTGCCCATCCTACCCCACCCCTCTGAGAAGTCTCCATGTTGCCCATTTTTGATGCAAGTAAATGCAGGGTCCACGCGGAGGCTCTTGAGGGGGCAGAAATGGGCCTTCAGGTATTCCAGAAATGGGCCTGTTTCTGGCTTCCGGAGGGCCTCCAGAGCCCAGAGGAGGCCATTTTTGCCCTCCCAGAGGCCCGAGGGAAGCTTCTGGACCCTTGGGAAGGTGAAAAACGGCCCTCCCGGAAATTCCAGTAGGCCAGTCCTACCATGGCCACACCCACCCAGCAACTGGGCAGCGAAGCGATTCCTGGAATTTTTGAATGGCTTAGAGCAAAGACTAAATCCAACTTCCCTGTTTAACAGCACAAATAATATAATATATTTAAACTTTGCTTTTCCTCTAAAAAATAACATCAGGTAGTTATGTCTATCCAATCCAGCAAGCAAATGGAGGATGGGGAAATTTTTGGAAGGACTTCCTGGATTTGTACCAGCTGCTATGGAAGTATAGTGTATGGTAAAGTGCCAAAGTCATCATTATCCACAATGAATGATGTCAAAGGCACCATTGTCTTTACCCCATCAGGTTCTGGAAAAATTATAGAGAGAATCATGGCCACAAAGTGATTCAGTTATTGTTTGGAGTTTCTGGATCAGGCAATCCCAGTATAATGATTGATCAAGTATGCTGGTATCTTCTGCTTGACTGCTCCTGCTGTAAGCAAAGCAACTAATCAAACCAAAGAATCTTTATCCATGGCTTGTTTTTCATTACTTCCAAACTGTGATGCCTAGTTCACATCTCCTCACAAAGCAAATTTGCAAAAGATTTGTCCTTGTTCCCCAATTCAGGCTTGCTAGGAAAACAATGGAGCCAGTTTAGAATAGTCAGGGGTGAGATTCAAATTTCTTAACAACCGTTTCTGTGGGCATGGCCTAATTTGTGGGTGTGGCTTGGTGGTCATGTGACTGGGTGGGTGTGGCTTGCTGACTGGGTGGGTGGCTTTGGTGGTTTCATGTGACCTGGGGGGGATATGGCCTTTTACATAAATATATTTAGTAAATATCTTGTGTGTGTGTGTGTGAATATCATATATATATGATGAGATTCTGCCTGAAACGTATTGCTACAGCTTTAACAGGAATCTACAATGACGTGGATAATTACCCGAGGAAAAGCTGTAACAGCATCAGTTTATAGATATATATAATGGATCTTTGGTTATTCGGGTTTTCTCCCGCGGTAGAATTGGAAGTATCTAGGCAACGTTTCGATGAAGTCTCATTCAATATTCCATCTTCAGGGGCTTGTTTCTTCAGCTACCTGTGCACTCTGAGAAGCACACGAGCTGAGGAAACAAGCCTGGAAAGATGATAATGAGACTTCATCGAACGTTGCCCTAGATACTTCCAATTTCTACGCGGGATAGAAAACCCCCAAATAAACAAGAGATCCACATACGAAATATGCCGCCGGGAAAAGAAAACTCTCAGCAACCGTTTCAGCAGAATCTCATTCATGCCATCATCAGGGCTTCTGTTATGGAAACGTGTGTCAAATTACAGTTCAGTGGAATTGTTCAAAACTTATGAGAGCTAGGTCTGTTCTTGATTGGCTTAGTTGACCACTGGGTGTTTATTGCGACTTGGAGTTTGATTGATTGGTGTGTATCTGGTTTCTTTCTGTCTGTTTTTGGTTTGATTGGACTGGCAGCACTCTGTTCTTCGTGTTGAGGCATGATTCAATGAGCTTGGCTTCGTGTGAAGATGGACGGACTGTATTTCATCAGCCAAGCTAGGTTATCATAACTGGAGTGCTGGTAGGGGGGGTCGTGTTTAGTGAGGCACAATCAGGGCATTCTACGATCTGATGCTCAGCGTGCCGATTTGTGCGTTGCTGAGATTTTCTATTATTATCTATATATATAATTACACATGAATATGAATATATTGAATATAATATTCATATGAATATTCATATATTTCAAAAATAATATATGTGTGTATATTATATATTATAATATATAGTATTATAATATTATATATATATACACACACAGAGTGTTTTGCCGCAATCAAAGCACAAAAGACAGAAGAAACCAGAAACACCAATCAATTCAAACTCCCAAGGTCCAATAACACAGACCAGATCCAACCAATCAGGATTAGGCTAGCCTAAATTTAAAACCAACGGTGTGAGACTTGGACCCCACTATCCATACAGAAGGCCTGAATATGGCAGATGAGAAATCTGAAGCGTGTTAAGACGAGATGGCGTGAATACACGGTAAGCTTCTTAAACAGCACTACAATGACGTGGATAATACCCACCCAGTACTCCGGGAGCTGCACACAGCACCCACCACTCAACCGATGAAGTAACCCACAGTAACGTTACCCGCGAATTAAAAAAATAATGTGTGAGATGTGTGTGTGTGTGCTGTGAATGCAGTTCAACTTCCTTCGGGGTATTATCCCACGTCATGTTGTAATGCTTTAAAGTTAGCCAGCAATGTATTTTCAGCAGCAGAATCTTCATCTGCCATTCATCAGGCTTCTGTATTGTGTTTGTCTTGGGTCAGACTGTTTACCCAGTTGTTCCAGTTTTAATCTGGGCTAGCCTACTGCTTATGCCAGATGTGTTTGTTCCTTCATCCTGATTGGGTTGGGAGTCTTGGTCTTGTGTTTATTGGTCTTGGAGTTTGCTGTTGTTCCTGCTTGATTGATTGTTTCTAATCTATTTTCTGTCTGATTTTATGGCGTTTTTTATTTTTGTCATTCCGATTGGCTGGCAACAATCGTGTTCTTTGTTGGAAGGCTTTAGTGGGCACTCTGGCTCACCTAAAAGCGTCAATACAGGAACACAATGTTGCCATTGTGTTAAAACTAAGAACTTTAAAAACTTAAGAAAACATCATACATATATTGTCTTTTTAAGTTTCGTGGTACTTACATGTATGCTGTTCAGCTTCTTCGGGTATTATCCCACGTCATTGTTATGCTTTAAAAGTTGGTTAGCAACGTTTCAAGCTGAGTCTCGATTCTGGCCATCATCAGCGCTATTCTGCTATTGAGTTGTATGTGGGTCAGGGTCTAAAGCCGTTGGTTTTAAATTTTAAAAAACACACCAAAGGACCAAAACTGACCTGGAAAACCAAGCTAATATACGAAGTTCCCTGCTGCATCATGCGCCCGGCGACCATCACATTGGACAGACTCAATAGAGAATAAGTAGCCGTCCTGGTATCGCACACAAAAATGCCTAGGTAAACAGAAGCTGGAACACCACTCTCTCACTAGTCCACTACATGAGAAACCATTTGAGCTCACAAACATCACTTCATGACAAAACGCCTAGCCACTATTGAACCCCCAGGGCCAGAATCATCAGAGAGAAGCCATAGAGATTGAAAAAAAGACCTGAAGCATGAATAGAAGAGATTGATTCTCCAGAACTGTCAATTCATTGGAAGCCTGCACATCATCAACAGTGATAAACTCTCCCACCATACAAGGGCCGACAGGCATACTGGGCAACACAAAGACTCCCTCTGATACCTCCAGCTCAACACCCTCCACCAGGCACCCAGTGAAACAGAGCTTCCTAATAGTATTAATAGCCATCCTTTTCACACCAAAGCCAGCTGCACTGAAAGCCTCCAACACAGGAACAGAGTGGTTTGCCAGCCAATCACAAGCACAAAAAAAGACAGAAGAAACCAGAAACATCCAATCAATTCAAACTTCCAAGGTCCAATGAACACAGACCCAGACTCCTAGCCATTCAGAATGGAAACCAGCTGCGGAATTTGAAACCAGGAGCTGTGAGGACTCCACATTTCCATACAGAAGCCTGATGATGGCAGATGGGATTCTCTGCTGAAACGGATAAATGGCTACAACTTTAAACAGCACTACAATGACGTGGATAAACCCGAGGCAAGGCTAAACAGCACACATGTAAGTACCGCCGAAAGCCTTAAAAAACCAAACATATATACATATATAATATATAATATATATATATATATTATATATATATATATATATTATATATATATGAAAGAGCAACTTTTTACCAAAATAAAGGCAAAGCAGATTGAGTTGCTTGCAGAATCATAGATTCATTCACAGATCTACCTTTCTGCAATCTGCTGCCTGAGTCTGCACTGAAAAATAGAAGCTTCACTCCTAAGGAAGTTTCAGCTCTGCTCTCAGGCCACTTCTCCCTCACCCCCCAATCCCTTGAATACCATCTGACTGAACCTCAGGGAAGCCTCCTGGGCAAAGTCAAAGCAGTACAACAGTGATCTGGATTAGCTAGAAAGCAGAAATCAGACAGGAAGGTGGGAGGGGCCAGTCACCAGAGCAACTTTCCTGTTCTCCGAACTGGTTCTATAGAATCGGTCCGAACTGGTAGAATCCCACCCCTGAGTATAGTGGTTAAGGCATCCGGCTAGAAACTGGGAGATCATGAGTTCTAGTCCTGCCTTAGATACAAACCAAACTCAGACACCTTGGGTCAGCCACTGTCTCTCACCTCCAGGAAGGAGGCAATAGCAAACCACTTCTGAAATCTTGCCAAAAAAACCAGCAGGGATTTATAGGGGCAGCTGCTAGGAAATTATTCTTGGAAGCCCTCAATCCTAAAAAGCTATATTTTTGTCTTATTATCATGCTTAACCAGCTCTATGTGGATTTTGACTTTTGCACATATATGAAATTAAAAGATAGATTATGCCATTATGTTCTGCTTGTGAAGCTCCTTTGAACTTTCTGAAATTTGTTATATAGAATTCATTTAGCTGTAGCTAAATGTTAAACTAGAGAGAATTGATGGGGAGAGGGAAGCAGGAATTTTGTCTGTTCATGTTGAACTTACCATAAATCCGAGCAAATGTAGCAGCACGGAAGATGCTAGAGTGAGAGGATGCACCGAGATTCCAAACATAGAGAGGCCCAACCAATTCATAATCACAGCGACCTACAGAGGAAAGTGGGAAGAAATCATCCTTCTGGCCAAGCCAGAAGCCAGCTAGGTTGGAGGTGGTGGAAAAAAAACAGGCTGCCAGCAAGATTGGGAAGTTAAAAAAAAATCCCAGAAAGTGGCAATGAGTTCCACTCCCATATTGCTGCCAAGAAAAATACCTAGATGTGTCCATGAAATCAGAAGGTGTGAAGCTCAACTTGAAGGAGACATCACTTTTTAGCCTGTCGTTACATTGCATTAGGGTACAGATTTCCACAAGAAAGAAGCATACCCATGTAACACTTTTTGTCAAAATCAGTGAGTAGAAAACCAAAGTAATTTGGTGTAAAAACAAGGCTTTGTGACTGTCAGTGATGGTGAAACAACACAAATATAACAGCAGGCTGAAATTCCATCTGGTTATTCGGTAGTGGTGCTGTCCATCCCTCCCTCCCCCCTTTTCTTCCTCTGGTTGTTTTCCCTCATCCTCTCCCACTGCAGAGAGTGGCTGACACGCCCTTGCAGGCTCAGCTCTTGCCTTTATCTGCGGGAGAGCAAAATAAGGAATTCTTTTTCATCCCTCCCTCCTGCTCATCTATGAGACATCAGAACAAGGAGGCAGCAAAGTGTCATCATGGAGAGAGAAAGAGAATAATGGGAGATGGACATATGTGAGTGGTTTGAGCAAAATGTACAGTAAATGAAGGACGCAAGTAGGTGGCCATCTGATCCTTCTCCCACACTCTAGAAATTTGCTTGAATTGCGTAGAATCAAGTCCTCTTCAGCAAAAATAGACACAGAACTCTCCTTCTTCCATCAAATCTCTTGAAAGTGAAGCAATGCAAAGTCAACAGATGCTTAGTAAAAGGGAAGAAAACAAATGGTTCAAGATGCTTACCATTTTGCAGAGCTTGGGGAAATGAGAAGAGGATGGAAAAGGAAAGCTGCCAACCAAGTTCCAGAATCTTTAAAAGATTTAATACTTTTAAAAGATCCTTTGTAACCAATACTGATAAAGAATTCACAGACCTCTTTACCAAACCAGGTTATTTTGGGATTACACCTAACACTACAAGTACCACCCTCCATAATTAGTGCAGGTGATGGAAATGATAGCCCCAGGCATTTGACAGCCATCACTTGCAGCAAAAGGTATGGAGTTGATGTAAAAGAGAAGGAAAGGTGATGATAAACCAATATAAACCCTGGTCTCCTGCAATATCCATGGAAGGTTGGGGCACACCTTTTATCGGTTTCTGTTGGCACAGGAGTGGCCAAGGTTAGGAGGCAACATTACTAGAAAAGCCTCCAGGCCTTTTCTAATGTTTGACTAGAATGTATCAACTCAGCCCTGAGTCTCACTCTGCTCCCCACATTCCCCCTCACCCCCCAAAAATCAGGCTCCTTGCTAACTCTTTGGCAGAAGAGAGAGGAAGCCAGAGGAACCTCAACCGTATTTCGGGTCCCTTCAGCAACCTGGCAGAGCAAGGTCTCCGAGGAGCATTCCCCTCAAGCTAGCGCAAAGGCAGCATCCCCACCTACTTCAAATGCGACGCAGTCACCCCTGCGCTGGGGTAAGATGCCCGAGGCTCATACCCTTCCCCATCGTAGCATTTCTTCCTTCCCACCCGGCCCGATCCTTGCCGCCGCCGCCGCAATGCAGCTAAAAGCAGATGCGCCCGGTCCCGGGACACTCACGCTTGAACCAGCTGCAGTTGTAGAGATGCAGGGAAGCCGCGAAGAGCAGCACTAAAAACTGCCGGCTGCCATCCATGGTGAAGCCGCAAAGCCGCGCTACTTGCTGCGCTCCCAGACACCCGGCCACTTGGCCGCCGGCCCACGTGTGCTCCGCCAGCCGCCGCCTGCTGCCTGGAGCAGCCAGACGCGCGCTCCACTGCGGTAGTGCGCCTGCGTATACCTACCAAGTGGTACCTGGGGAAGTAGCTGGTGTTAGCTGGATGACGACGGAAGAGCACTCTGCGGTGGCTCAGAGGCCCTCTTCGTGAGCATTATCTTCCAACCCATTGTAACGGCTTATTCATAATATTTATTTCAAGCACCATTTTTCTCTACAAAATTGGTCCAGTGGTTTCTAGTACCAGGCTAGAAAGCAGTAATCTTACAAGTTCAAATCCCAATTAGACGTCAAAGTCAGCTGGGTGATTCTGGACCAATCACTTTCTTAGCCCAACCTGACAGGGTCGTTGTGGGAACAATATGAGGAGGCAGGTATGTTGGGAATGTCCCCCCCCCCTTGAGTTTGTTTATAAAAATAATAAAGATGGGGTATAAATTAATAAAATAAGTTGTGCTTCTGCCTCCCATTTGTCCCACAATCCCTGTGAGACAGAATTGAGAGCAATCCAGAATCACTTGGTGAACCTCTATGGATGCATTAGGACTTGTCAAGTAGAGACTATAAAGATGTTCTATCTGGCTGCGTACACTTGAGTCATCATAGTTTGCTGAGTTAATCCAATTTTCTAGGTTTATACAATGCAAAGGACCATTATCTAAATATTAAACTTCATACATCGGGCTACTTTAAAATATGTTGGCTCGTGTTGAATATGTCATGGAAGTCCAGTCATATTGATATACTAGTAATTTTCAAACATGATCCAAAAATGTATTCAGAAATAAGTGTCATTGAAATGGATTGGATTTGTGACAATGTGGGATTGCAGCCTCCAGTTGGTTTTACACACTGTTTTAAGCCTGTTTTGTTTATATATGTGATCCAAGCTGAAGTTTATTCAATATACGTAGTCCTCAACTTACAATTGAGCCCAAAATTTTGTTAAGTGAGTTTTGCTCATTTTACAATCTTTTTTGGCATAGCTGTTAAGCAAATCACTGCCATTGTTAAGGGAATCATGTGGTCATTAAAAGAATTTGGTTTCCCCCATTGATTTTGCTTGTTGGAAGCCAGCTGGAAAGATTAAAATGATGATCACATGACTCCAGGACAGTACAACTGTCATAAATGCATGCCAGTTGCCAATGCTCAAGTTTTGATCATGTGATTATGGGGATGCCACAATGGTTGTAAGTGTGAAAATCAGTCACCTTTTTCAGTGCCATTGTAACTTTGAACAGTCACTAAATGAATGATTGTAAATTGAGAACTACCTGCAAATTACATTTAAGTGTCCAGTGAACATTTATATTATGATAAGCTAAAACTCAAAAGCTATTTATGTGTCACACGTAAACCCAATATTCAACTCTGACATACCCACATTTTCCCTTCATCTTTTCATCAGTCTTTTCTGTCTGCAGATTGAAAAATTAGGACTTAAACACATTGCAGATGGATTGGCTTTTTCTTCTTTTTGGCTGAGATGAAATTATACCAACTAGCTTGAGAAAAAGTATGGGATACCTAGAGGAGGGTAGATAGATGATTCATAAGTGACTTAAGATTGGAGAGACAAGTGATTCTTGACACAAAGATAGCGAAAGGAAGGAAAAGATGTCCTGCAATTATAACTGGTGTTCGCAATCATCTGCCTTTGTGAATTAATTTTAAGCAGGGAATAGAGAACATCCTTGAGTTTCTATGCAATATTGTATCCTGCAACATAGAGTTAGATCAGGGGTCCCCAAACCTGGCAACTTGTGGACAGAATTCTCCAGCCAGTAGCTGGAGAATTAGAATATCTACAGTATATTATTAAGAACTATGTCTGAGTTGCTGACCCTAGAGTTTACACTATTCCTCCTCCAACCTGCAGAAGAATATTGGTTCCCGAAGGCCTTATAGAAATTAAGCTGTAAATAAGTAGGAGGGCTGAAATCAAACCTGGACTTTATGATAAAGGAAGCATGTATTGTAAATGTGGCAAAAATCTAGTTTAAAAGCTTTAGACACAGAACAGGTTAAAGAAAAGGTACGACATATTAACCTAAGAAAAAGGGGGAATCAAATGCTAAGGGTCACGAGAGAAGAGTTTCCATCTAAGTGCAAGGGCCAAGCCCTCTCCATTACCCCTTCATCTTTTGTTGGCTGGATGTTTAGCCAAGTCAGATCGAAGCATCAGCTGGCAGCATCAAGCCGGAACTCATTATTGCAACAACACATTAGGGTCAGTTAAGCTAGTTGCAGTATNTGTTTAGCCAAGTCAGATCGAAGCATCAGCTGGCAGCATCAAGCCGGAACTCATTGCAACAACACATTAGGGTCAGTTAAGCTAGTTGCAGTATAGATTATCTTAATTTAATGTATTATTGTTTTTTAATAGTTGTATTGTTCCATTATAATTGCTGTGTAGATTATGCTTTATTTTTGTGGACTGAGAGCTTGGTAATGTAAGTTTATTCTGGGATGAGTGCTTCTTATATAAGATCCTGGGCTGGAGAGAACAGCTGATGGAGATCAACTCCTTCAGAAGCCTTTCTTCCTTTTTTGCCTCTTCAACTTTCTTCTATGCTTTTGACTTTGCTACCTACAATAAAGGCCTAATGCTTTTCACAAAGCAACACAAAAGCAAAATAGACTTTCCTAAGAATCTAGTCCTTGGCATATGTCCTCCTGCCAGATTTGGCTACCCAGAAAAGGGGGGTTCCTCCTTCCTCTCCTAGTAAACCAATTTCAGAGAGAGGATTTATCTGGTAGCTAGGTAGAGCTTAGACCTCCTCTGCTTTCCCCAGGAAATGTGGACTGAATACAACAATGAAGTTAGTCATGGGGGAAAGCTTGTGTAGGGTTCTCCGCCTGAACTAGGGGTTGAATCTCCAACATCCCTTCCAACCATGTTATTCTGAATCATTGGCACCCAGGGCCCTATATCATATGCAGATTTATATCATGCCTCATTGCATGGCAGCAGGGACAGGGACAAACTATTAAGAGGAAGAACAGTTGGTATTAACTGAAGCTAACTGAACATTTTTTTAATCCGTTAATTTATTTGAATTTAGAAAGTTTGATGGAGCGAGTCCCTCTTATTCTCAAACTTAAGTGAAAAAGAAAAACAAAGAATCATAATCAGGTATATGGCTAGTTTTCATTTCATAAAATCTGATGAATGATGAATTTTTGTAATACACTGGGGTGGGATTCTACCAGTTCCCACCTATTCGCTAGAACTGGTTGTTAACATTCTAAGCAGTTTGGAGAACCGGTTGTGAGAAGAAATTACTGGCCTAATCCTGTAAGGAAGGCAGGAAGGAAACATTCTGGTGTTGCTTATAGAAACTGCCTCTCTGTTAACCCTTATTACATTCTTGGCAAGACTAGACTTCCTGTCTCAGGAACATCTCTGGAGTTTTTCCCCCTCCTTTGCTGGTACTTTTCTTGTGTGGAGTGACCATTTAAAGTTACAATGGCACTGAAAAAAGTGACTTATGACCATTTTTCACACTTACGACTGTTGCAGCATCCCCACAGTCATGAGAGGCCAGGGGAGTAGATGTGTGCCTCAATGTGAGTGATATTGAGTTGGCCACGCCCAGTCAATAACATGACCACCAAGCCACGGCCACCACCTAAGCCATGCGCACAGAACCAGTTGTTAAAAAATTTGAATCCCACCCCTGATAACAGAGTTAGAAAAGTAATCATCTACATTCTATATTTTCAAGGAGAGATAAATCCTAGCCCTAAAAGTGTAAGGACATGAAGATCAGAATATTTGACCAAAGGGAAAATTTCAACAAAATTCAACTGCAGTTGCCTGAGACTTGGAAGCTGGAGAGTGACAGGTAATGGAGGGCAGAGAATGAGCTGCAGAAGCTTGAATTGAAAAAAAACTTGACCAGCAGAGAGTAAGCACATTGCTGCAAGGGAAGACTTTGCCATGGAGATTATGGAAGGAAAGATGTCCAAAGAAATGGAAATGATGTGGATAGAAAAAAGGTTGTCTCCATTTCAGTTGCTTCCTTTAATACAACACAAAGATAAAAAGGCCTACATAGCCAACTCTGAATAAACATGATGGGGACATAACATTTCCCAGGAGCAAAATGCAAACTGCAGCTGAAATTGGCATCGGCCTTTAGATAGCACAAGATGACAATATCAACTGAACCATAGAAAATAAGAACAAAAACTTTTAAAATGTCAGAATACAAGATAGTAAGGTTCAAAGAAGAAGCCATTTGAAACAAGAAATAAATATAAATAAGGGTGAGAGGAAACCTTAACTCTCTACCCATGTCTATGCTTCCTAGCTTTAAACCTGGCTTTTATTGCTTCTTATATGATATATATTAAAGCACTAACTTGGTAAAAGACGCAAACTAAGGGAAATTTGTGATTGGAAATTGTGTAAAGTTAATAGTTGCAATTAGCTCAGTTTGGGAACTATTTTTGGACTTAACTGTCTGGGACATTATGAGAATACTGAATCAAAAAGTGCAGATGACAAAGAGTTTTCAAATAAGTGCAAGCAATAGGATGGCACAGTAAATGAGGAAGCTGCCCTGGTAAACTTCCAGAGGAACTGAAGAGATGTAGAAAATAGACTATATAAGAAGGAGTATTATCTCAAATCAGGGCCACTGATGGTAGCTGCTCCTTGCTGGACCTAGCTATTATCTCTGGACCTCATTGCAATGGGTTGTTTGTTAGTATTATCTTACTGAAATGTTGTTAGGTTATGATGGCTGTTCATGTTCCAAATTGCTCATGAAATAAACCTCTGATCTCAAAGTAAGAATTATTGCCTGTGGTTTGTCTGTGTTCCTCTTTTACAGAATTATTTTTATGACAATAGTAAACATTTCAAAATGTTTTAACAGTAGCTTTACAAATTAAATTAACTTCAGTCTTTCCATATCAATAAGAAAGTTATTATTTGATGGTACCTTGCAAATCTTATATACTGCTGCCCAAAACTTGGCAACAGTTAAAAGGAGTTGCCATCAGCCAATAACATTGGGTTGAGTAAACTGACATCCTAGTTAAAGGTAGAAAATAAGAAAATATAAAAGTGACACTATAGAAAAAATATTAAATTGACTCAGCTTCTCCATTACTACTGGGAGTATTAATATGCCTTTATTGTGTCTTTCTTCTAAAAAGCTGAGGGAAGACCACTTCTCTAAGCCAGGACTGTAGTTTTAGAAGATATGTACTGCTTCAAAAATGATCACCATGTTAAGAGGTTTGTTTATTCATGTCAGAAGCATCACAATTCAAATAATCCATATTGTATGACATAAAATTTAAAACATAAAACACAAGATTAAAATATGTACAGGTTAAACAGATCTTGCCCAGAAACTAGCAACACTAAATTTGTTCTGTTGTGCTGCCGTGACTTGTCCTCAAGTGTACACAGATCAGGACACAAAGGACAGGTATACAGATGTGTTGTTATCTGCCTGTCACTACAATTGCAAATAGAGAATAGGCTGCAACTAAGTCAGGCAAGCATAAATCATCCCCAGGAGCTTTTTCTGAGCTCAGATGAGAAATCAGACTCATAATTTTAGAGGCTTTCACTGCTGGCCATTGAAGGAGAGCCTTTGTATTTTAATTGATTAGATGTATCATTGTTTAAAAGATCATCCTGGTTCGCTAAATGGAGATCTACCTGAATAAACCATTACATTTCAAGACATTTGAATATTGAAAGAGTTAAAACAAAGTGGTGACCTGGAATCCATGTAATGAATGGAAAAAATAGAAGTTCAAGAAAATCAGATCCCAAGGAGTCATTCAGGAGAGTAGGCTTTCCCTGCCAGATGGAACTTTACAAGGAGTTATTCCCTGATTGTTGTTGTTGTTTGGGGGGAGGGCATTTGTTATCTTCTCCAAGATTATCAGAGATCATACATAGCTTCTAAAATCAGCCCACTTTGGCTAATCAGAGCTCATTGTAATAGCATTGCCAAAAAGGCATTAAGAGTTCTTAACCTTATTTTGCAAAGCTTCTTCTCCAATAACATTGAGTTGCTTACTAGGGCATACAAAACCTTTGCCAGACCAATTCTTGAATACAGCTCATCCACCTGGAACCCACACTGTATTTCCGACATTCACAATTGAGTGGGTTCAAAGGTATTTCTCAAGATGATTACTCCACTGCTCTACTCACAATAGTATTCACTATGCCTCCAGGCTTGACATTTTGGGCTTGGACAATCTTGAACTGCATTGCCTGTGGTCTGATCTAAGCATTGTTCACAAAATTGTTTGCTATAACATCTTACCTCTCAATGACTTCTTCAGCTTCAATCACAATAATACATGGGCAAACAACCAAAACAAACTCAAGGTAAACTGCTCCAAACTCAATTGCAGAAAATATGACTTCAACAATAGAGTGGTCAATGCCTGGAATGCCCTACCTGATTCCGTTGTTACAGCTTCACAGCTTCAACCTCAAACTGTCTACCATGAACCTCACCCCATTCTTAAGAGGTCTTTAAAGGGGGGGGTTGCATAAGCACACCAGTGCGCCTACCATCCCTGTCTTACTGTCCCCATGTATCCATATCTACTTCCTTTGTTCATGTTTATGTTCATANCTTTAAAGGGGGGGGGGGGTTGCATAAGCACACCAGTGCGCCTACCATCCCTGTCTTACTGTCCCCATGTATCCGTATCTACTTCCTTTGTTCATGTTTATGTTCATACCTACACTTGTTATATTGTATATGTTTGACAAACAAACAAATCAATAAATAAATAATCCTGCCATCTACAAATATTACTTTCAGATTTAATCTGATGAAATTAATTAGATGCAAATTCAAGCTATAGTTCAGTTTTCGAGAATAAAATCTATAATGGAACAACACTTCAATTCCTACTACGGACAAATTGTTGCAGAAGTTGATGGAGTTGGCTGAAAGGGCAAGATTTACTACTCTGATTAAAGAAAAGAACATAAATACTTTTGTTTCCATTTGGAGACTGCTTCTGACCTTTATGCTTGAAGTGGAAAAGAATGAAACTTTGATTTTGGGTTTTATCATGTAGATTGATAGACTTTAAAAAAATGGCTGGTTCATTTTATTATGAAAAAGCAAAGAATTGTGATTTGCTGTTAATGCCTTATTTTACTGCAATAGAGAGAGTCGAAAGTTAGTGTTTCTTTTTATTTTTCTTTTTTCTTATCCTTCTCACTTATCTTCCCCTTTTCTCTCCCCACTGCTTTTCTATTTACTTTTGCATTTTGCAATATTTTATAACTCAATAAAAATGTTAAACCTAAAAAAAAGGAATAAAATCTCAAAGAATGATTCTGGGAAGGCATCTTTTAGAGAGTCAAAGAATTTGCTCTGCAAAACAGAATCCTGAAACAAAAGACTAAATCCCACAAGGTGTTAAACCATAGCTTATTTAATCATATTTTTAATAAATTACAATTGGCTAAATTTTTGAAAATATGTTATGCCACAAATGGACAAATTGAAAAATTTGCTAGTCTTCTCTATCAGGCTCTATATAATTAAACTTTTTTTCTATCATTAGTAATGTTTGGTGAAGCAGATTCATTATCAAGACCATAGTGAAACAGGAAATAACATTTATCCCAAATATTTGGGATCCTTTCAACTGGATTAAAACACATATGCTTTAGATTTAGAACATTCTTTTCATTCCACTAAAAAATGAAAGGATGTTTTTAAGGAATCATTTGGAATGGAGCCTGAATGTTTCCTAGGAAATCAGTGGACCAAAGGGAAAAAACTTTCCCATATATTTTACTTCTAGATGTACTAAATTCAATGCATAGATAGCCAGCCAATGCTATAAAATTTCTAAAAAGTTATATGAAAATGATTTATTCTGAAAAATGTGGAGGAGGAGAATGGAAGCAGTTTGTCTTTGAAATAACATCTGTTCTCATTCCCAACTCTTAATTTTCTCATACCAAAAAATACACAAAAAATGGACTGCAACAAAATCATTTCCAGTTGATGTCACCAAGTTGCCAGATGAATTCTTGTGACTCCCGGATATGCTCCTAACCCCTTGGCTCTTGCCCACTCCTGCTTAGGTAAAGAAAATCTTATCTACTTTACTAATAAGTAGGTTGGAACCATTTCCTGAGATTTTATCCCAGAGCAGGTAAAATTATAGTCATGATATTAATGTACCTGTCATGTGCTTTAAGAAAGTAACAACTGATCCATTCTGGCATTAGTTTCAGCTTATCCTCATTTTGTAATGTATGTTATTTGCCCCAGAAGTAGTGTCTTCTGTGAAGGTTTTCAGAAGAAATTCTACTGAGATTAGAAATTCCTAAAAGTGCAGTGGAATGGTCACCAGATTCTGATCAAATCCATCAGGCAAAATCTGCTTTACATAGAAATTTGCAAGCAAGGAGAGTTACTTTATAAAAACTGGGTAGTCTAGTCAGTAACAAATCCTGGTTCATTTTTGATTGAAAGTTTGATTGAATATATGCCGTCAATTTTAGGACTAACATATTACTTAATTGGGTTTTTTTTAATCTGAACTTGAGAAGAACAATTTCCACAGCTAAAAATACTGTTCAGCCCTAATTGGTCCTCTCTTAGTTTTTCAAATATATTTCTTAGTTTAGATTTAGGGAATAGGTGTCTTACATTGCCAAAGTCCTTTACATTAGTGCCTAGTTTTGTTGAATATGGAGCTGAAGATGGAGGGTGCATGCTGAGACAAGGGAGCAGTCGTCATTATCGCAGTACTGTATGCATTTCTGCCTTCTACAATGATAGAACAAACCTGTTTCTTAAAAACATGGGAAGCTAGTTAGGGTTACATATATGTGCCACAAAAATCCACACTATTGTAGATGGCAGCAAAGCAAAACAGAAAAAACTTTATTTAGAGTTCATCTGATTTTTATTGCCCAGAAGTGGCGGACTTAAATTAGTTGGTTAACTATTTCATCCAGCACAAAGATATTAAAAATAGTTCATTATTATTCTTGCAACTGAAACAGAATATAGGATAACAGAGTTGGCAGGGGCCTTGGCTTAGGGGTCTTCTAGTTCAGCCACCTGTTCATACAGGAGACCTTATATCATTGCAGCAAAATGGCTATTTAATTTCTTCTTAAAACATCTTTTTTGTATCGTGGTTACCAGAATTGGATGCACTATTCCAAATGTAGTCTTACCAAAGCAGTATATAGCGGTATTAATACTTATGATCATCACACTATTTCTCTGCTGATGCAGCTTAGGATTGCATTGGGGTTTTTTGGCAGCTGCAGGGATCTGCTGGCTGATACATAAGTGACTATCCACTACAACTCCGAGATCCTTGTCACTGTTGAGCCAGGTACCATCTATTCTATATGCATGCATTTGTTTTTTCTTGTTTTTCTTGTCATTGAATTGCATTTTGTTGGATAAGACCTTGACTCTTTTGAGATCTTTCTGGATCTTGTGCCTGTCTTTAGATTGGCTTTTCTTTCTAGTTTAATGTCATCTGCAAATTTGATGAGTTCCCTTTCTATCTCCTTATTTAAATCATGAGAAAGAAACCTGGGGTACTGCGTACTTTTCTCTATGTAGATGTAATTCCATTGAGGACTGTACCTTGAATGTGTTTCATCAGGTAGACAGTTAGAATCATATTAGTTACTCCTATTTCTTGCTCTTAGGTGTAGCTGACTCAAAATTTATATCGATATGTGTCAGGAAATACAACATATTAATCAATATCAGCAAATAGGTTTTCTTGAAGGTGTCTTCACTTTATTTGTTCACTTGACAAGTGACTTTGAGGATCCGGTGCATTGATGTGTGGGTTAGAGACTTTGAGGATGAAAGTGAGAATAAAAAGTTCCAGGTGTTGTTAGATGAAACCAAGAATTGTTAGTAAAATAATAACTTTATTTAAAAGACTGTAACCAAAGCTCCTACTCCCTAAGAGTAGTGTGTCAGTTGTTGAATATTAACTAGCTTTGAAAATTTTAACGATATAAGAATGATATCAGGAAATACTATATTTTACACTGGCAATCAGTGTGAATTCACATAGTAAATTAATCCATAATCATTGAATATTGAAGAATCTAGAGTAGGTGAGTTCATACACTAGGCTAAGCTATAATCTTGATTTACAGACCATAGTTGGCTATATTCCATTGATGGTATTTTTAATATACTGTTGTCCTTCAGCCTAAGAGATGATACAAATTAAATCGGCATATGATTATTATCGCCAAGCTGTAGTTCTCATCAATGATGAAGCCATTCAATAGAATACTGTGATTTACTATGACTATCAGGCAAGAAATGGTAGAGATATATGTGGATTTCTCTGACAGTGACAAGAACATCCACTAGCTGCTCTTGTTACATGGGCTAATGGCAATGCAAATTCAGATAATGACTAAAGTAAGGATTTAGATATTTTCAAAGCCTAATTGGGGGTGAGGAGTCCTAGTACAGTAAAAGCCAAAGAGGATCTCCTCTCCTTCTTTTTCCAGGAGGCCCTTATTTATCCCTGGATCCTCTATAGTGCCTGATCCATGTTGGTGGGTGATATAGAGTCTAGACCCTCTGTCATGCCATTTCCTTGGCTCAGGCCCTGGGAGGGAGGTCCTAGTACAGCAGAAGAAGATTCATCTTGTCACAAAGTCATCTAGTTTCCATGACAGTTGGCTCAGTAATGGGATTCAATTTTTTTTACTACCGGTTCTGTGGGTGTGGCTTGGTAGGCATGGCAGGGGAAGGAAACTGTAAAATCTCCAGTCAGAGGTGGCATTTGCTGGTTCTCCAAACTACTCAAAACTTCCGCTACTGGTTCTCCAAAACTGGTCAGAACCTGCTGAATACCACCTCTAAGTTGACTATTGTCCCTCATCTTCAAAACAAAGAAATTTTAAATACAGGAGGGTTTTTTCTTTGTTTTTTGAGTGGGGGGTTATATAATGTAGAAAAGCAGATGCAGAACATTACCCACCTTCTTTTCTTCTCAAAAAAAAAAAGGGGGGGGGACACAAAAGATTTAGTTTGTAAAGTTAAATCAGTATATTTATAAAGCCAGAAAAAGGGGAAAATATTCCAGGATTATATATGCTGAAATCCAAAAATGTATTGAGACTAAAGCCAAATTGATTTTTTAGCTGCGATGAAGAACAAAGTCATGTTCTCTTCCCCACCCTCTTTTAATTTGTTAATGAGATAATGACTCAAATTTTACTGCAAGAAATGAAAACTGGATTCATGCAGACTGGAAGAGATTGGAAATGAAATCTTAAGGGACAGGTCTTACATTTGTTCCCCTTCACCCTAAAAGCTGGGAAGATATATGGTGCCTCTTCACTGCTGTTATCTCTTTCATGATGGAAATTGTTGTATTCTGGAATCATGATTTAGCCTTCAAATAAGCTGCTTTCTGTATTTAGGTCAAGTAAACATCTGCCAACATTTAGAAATATTGCAGCTTAGAACTGCTAAATATTGCAGCTTAGAAACTGCTTGCAGCTTAGAAAATACCTTTTTTTAATTTTCACTTATTCTAGGCTATATATTTAATTCCCTGAGTTCCTCTATTAATGAGAATAAATATAATGACCAATAAACCCTAACAGGATATTCCATTTCCGAAGACTAGCACCCCAGCCAGCTTTAAGCAGAAGGATTATTACACTGTTCAGATCTTTTCAGATCTAAATACATAAAATGTTTTTTTCCCTCTTTATGTA